>VMKM01001348.1:0-151703 GCA_008360985.2 Macquaria ambigua | reverse complement strand
GATGTTCTGCCCTACTGTGTGTACATGTGCGGCTCATGAAGTGTGTAGAACAGCTTTTGCATGATGATATGTGGGTGAATTTTTCAGACTTAAAACAGACTCATCTCCTTTTTATTTGGAGCATTTAGAGCGATGACAGGTGTGTGTTTTCTGTGCAGAGGTCTGAAGACTATCGATGGAGCTCCGTACTTCACCAACTACCTGGAGATCCTCTTCGATCTGTACGTCCTCGTCACCACGGCCAACAGCCCCGACGTCATGTAAGACTGTTAGAAAACCCTCCTCATTGTGACTTCACAGTCATGTAGAGGGTCCTGGTCCTGGTCCCGGTCCTGGTCCCAGCCACCAGAGCAGAGAATTAAAAAAGACAACAGCACGACTAGCATCATGTTCAAAATAAAGATAATAGCATTCATTCATATTACAACTGCATATTTATATATAAAAACTGACCTGACCAACTGACCAAATTCAACAGAATTATTTTCAACTCTTATTTTGAAAATGATCATTTTTATTTCTTGGCGGCGTTACAGCGGCCATTTAGATGTTGAAGTTGTTTCCTTTCTGTGAGGATGAATTCTGATGAACTTGTTTGGTAGTTGAAGTAACAGTTTCATGTGTCTGCCGTCAGAGAGCGAAGCTTCCCACAGAAAAGAAGAAGGAAGTGACTCATCAGAAACATTTATCTGAGGCCTGCACCTTTCTGTTTTCTGCTTCTCGTTGGCAGGATGCCGGCGTACAACTCCAGCTTCGTCTTCGCCATCTTCTTCATCTTGTACATCCTCATCAACACCTACATCTTCATGTCCGTCTTCTTGGCCGTCGTCTACAACAACTACAAGAAATACCTGAAGGTACGACGCTCGGACTCTGAAATGCTTTCAGTCTTCAGAGAGTGACGGTTCAGAGCTGTGCTGCTGCTGCAGGGCCATGACACCGGGTGAAAGCTCAGACAAAACGCTGTGCATCAGATCACAATGAACAACTGAAAGGCACAAGCAGATGTCATCTTTCATTACTGGCCATTGAAAATGGAAAAAAGTGCAAAATGGGTGGTTTTGGGGCCCCAGGCAGTCCCCCAAAGTACAAACACATGGACGTTTCCATACCTGCAATACTGCTAAAAATATCTGCCTGGTGTTACACCAAATTTCAGGGGCTCCAACACAAAGAGAATCTGACATATGGCAAGTTTGACAAGCCAAGTAAGAAAATGTGTCTTAATGTGGGCGTTTTGTGTGTAAAGTTCCTTCCATGTTGTCTTCACGTTTAAAGCTGACAAGATCTGAGGCTGATTCTGTCTTAGCCCTCGAACGTAAGACCACGTCCGCTTTTTCAGACGTAATTCCCAGAAGAAAAATATTTTCTTGTATTCAGGCCAATACGGTATATTTTCTCCCCAAAATGAGGTGAAAATGCAGGAGCCACCGTAGGGCCCTTTTGTTCACCATTTCAGTTTATATTGTACTTCAGTTTACCAAACAAGTTGGCAAAGTAATTGTTACTCAGACAACTGGGGCCTTCGGGGGGCCTTCGGGGCCCCTGAGGGTCTGGGGGACAGTTACCTGCTTTACCAGGATGGTAACCCAGCCCTGTGTATGGTGGCTCTGAGGTGCAAAAACACTGGAAATGTTTTCAGTTTGGTTTGTTACCTGCTGTGTTGTCGTTGGATTTTTCTTTTAAACAGTCAGAAATACTTTAGTTGTTAGTCTTTAAAAAGTCATGAATATATGTATTTTTTAAAAGTTTTGATTTTGTAAGAAGAAATCTTTCTGTTTTGGGCACATAAATACTTGGATCAACACAAACATTTTCGTCTTCCGTCTGTGTTTCTGTGGGGATCAGCTGTGTTGGTGAATGAATGAAGGTTCATCAGCTGATAATATAATAATATATAATATAATACAATAAATGATACAATAAATCTTTGTAACTCGTCTCTCTGTCCAACAGGAGGAGGTACGGCAGCTGGTGAGGGCCAAAAGGCACAAGATGGTCCGCGCGTTCGGCGTGCTGCAGGAGCAGCGGGAGGAGGGGGGGGGGCCGGTGGTGACCCAGGCCAACTGGAACCAAGTGGTCCGACTGGTCCAGCCTGACATCAGCAACGCCCACAGAGTATTAAAGCGTGAGCGCTCCTCGGCTCCACTGCAGAACCTAGGGGTCTAATGGGTGGGGTCTGACACAATACCGTCACACACACAATACACACACACACACACACAACACACACAATAATATCAATAATACCACACACATTATATAAGATATTACACACATTAGGTATTAGACACACACACACAATATTTACACATTACACATACATATTATACATATATTATATATGTTATACACATTGGCCATTAATACATATTATACATAAGCATATACACACACATTATTACATAAGCATATACATACACATTACATATTACACACACATATATATATAAGCATATATGGTTATAAAGCATATATATATATATATATACATTACACATACATATAAGTATATATATATATTAATACATACATATATATATATATAGTTATATATTACATTATCACACACATTATTATACATATATACATATTACATAAGTATATATATTACACACAATATTATTATATATTATACATATATATACATTACACACACATATATATATATATATATATATACATATATATTATTATTATTATTATTAATATTATTATATATATATATATATATATAGAGTATATATATATATACATACATACATACATAAGATACATTATTACATACATACATAAGTTATTATATAAGAGGCATACATATTACATATATTATTATATATATTATATATATATATATTATATGTATATATATATATTACATATTATTATATATATATAGAGACACATATTAACACACATATACACATATTACACACATATGGCCACACACACACACACACATATATATATATAATATTACATATACATACACACACACACACACACACACACATATACATACATACACACATACACACACATACACACACACACACACACATACACACACATACACACACACACATACACACACACACACACACATACACACACACACATACATACACACACACACACACACTTATCTCTGACACCAAACCTCAGCCTCCATCCTAAGCCTCCGCCCTCCTGTTTTACCCAAAAACATTATTGCCATCGAACTCACACAATACCTAAAAAAAAAAAAAAACAGGTAGTGCCTGTGGATCATCTTCATCATCATCATCTTCATACAAACTTCTTCACTTCTTTCAGCTTTTGTGTCCATTTGAACTAGTTAGTTTAAAGAACATTTATTTGACTTGCAGTTAATAACTCATTAGAATTCAATGCATCTCTGTCATTATTAATATTTATATTATAATCAGTATAGATTACAGTTGAATACATTTAAATAACTTCAGTCAACAATGGTTTTACTTTATAACCTCATACAGCTGAAATACTGAAATCTGAAGGGCTGTGACTCCTCCCGTCCACATGTCAAGTGTCCTTGGGCAACACACTGAACCCTAAGTGGCTCCTGATGGAGGCAGCACCTTGCATGGCAGCTCCGTCACCGTCAGTGTGAATGTGTGTGTGAACGGGTTCTTAGGTGGTTTTAACTGACAGACAGAATATAAAGAGGAACAGGAGCAGCAGCTGGACCTCAGGGTGGAGGCTTCGCTCCGTTCTGCACCGTCACAACCAACAACCGCAGCAGCTCTCGGCCTTCTGCAGAGTCACTGTCTTCACACTCCTCTTCCTCGTGGAGGAAGTCAAACTCTGTTTCATCATCGAGTTCAGCTTCACTCACAGTCCCCGTTAACCTGCCGATCACCGGACGCTCTTCATGCGTGCAGGCCATTTACCCAAGTACTGTACTAAATTTGAGGTACTTTGAGGTACTTTTTGCAACTTTATACTTCTGCTCCACAACATTTCAGAGGGAAATATTGTACTTTTTACTTCTTTACTTTATTTTACAGCTAGTTACTTTACAAATTAAGATTGTAGATCCAAAATAGTTGAATTAGCTGCACCTAGCTGCATTAGTGACAGTATTCCAATAATATAATATAATATAGAAGACTTCTTATCTGTAAATGTTTTTCATTCATCTATTAAGTTAAGAGTTCAATAATTATTTTGTGTTCAACGTTTCAAAGCCTGATATTCTGGTGGAGAAATCATTAACTGTTCTTTGGTCTCAAAGTATTCAAACATATTATACACTGAGTCTAAAAACTCTGGGACCAGACTATAAAAATACTCATCATCTATGAAAATATTACATTTGAAGAAGATGATTATTGCGCATCCCATAATAATGGCAGTAATACAAACCAATAGAAATGCTGCGTTATTGATACGCCAACTCTATAATCCTGCTTTACTTTTCTTGATAGAGACCTGAGACTTTAAATTGTGTTGTATTTCTGTCTTCACCATCAGAGCTGTGGATTACTCAGATAGATTCAAAACCCAGGGCCGATCAAGTCTCCTGTGGGCACTCGGCAATAACTGATGAGCGTATCAACATGTTGCTCCGCTGCTCGCTCGTCTCGCCTGCAGAGAGTTTAGTGACATGAACAATAAAGGTTTACTGATTTCAGCTTCTTCACCTGCAGGACGTGTTTTTATGATTTTCTGCTTACTGTGTTTATTGCTATGCACCAAAATACCATTGGAGATTATACCCTGATACTCAGTTAAAAATTAGCCTTTTGGCTAATGCTGACACGATAACAGTGAGGTGTCATTGTTATCAATGTGCATCTTCCTGAAAATAATATAATCAATAATCATGGAACTGGTCCCTGTTTATTACTGAGATTTCTCGGCTGTTTGAGAGAAACTTCCTGCTGGTAAACTCTGAAATCTCCGATTTTACGAGTTGAAAAGGAATGCCTGAACACACCATAAAAACCTGCTGGGGCAAACCTGCACGTGTCAGTCCAGTTTACAGTTTCATTTCATAGAGTGCTGCAGGGATGATGGGTGACAGTCAATGGGATGTTTCCATTGGATTTTGGATTATTGCAGAAAACAACAGTTCATGATACACGTTTTGTTCAGCAAGATAATCTTCACCAATGAACACCACTTTTATCATTTTAGAAGCGTAAAGTCAATCTCCAGAAGTAAAAAGCTAACGTTAGGCTATAAACCAGCTACACCACGGTCACATGACTTCAGCGTCTCCACCACTGAGCTTCCAGCGCTGACCTCTTCTACAAAAGCCTTTGGGAAAGTTTGAGTTAGAACAGTTTGCAGTATAAACCCAACGAGGCTGTAAAGGCGGACGAGTGAGTAGATGAGTTTCTGTGTTCGGCGTGATGACGTTTAATGTCCCCGACAACCTCTGTAGTCTCATTTAGACACTTGTTAGCAACCGCCTTTTTTAAGACACGGAAAAGCTTCAAAACTCACCAGTGGAGTATTTACTGACGGATTTTATGTTGCAGAACAAAACGCTTGTGTTAACCACAGACCTTATTTCAGGCATCGAACCAAAAACCCATTCAAGAAACCCACTGACTTCCAGACGAGGGAACAGGAAGTGCTAACATGCTAACTCAGTTCAGGGTTCTAGGACTCAGTCCTGCAGAACTCCGCTGAGTCCAGTCTGAAAAATGAAAGCCCTTGTGTTTAGATGAACATTTCCAAACACGCTGCCCCCTAGCGGTAGCATCAGCAAAGACGCAGCAATGCACGCTGTCCTGTTTTTCTACAAACAGAAACTTTTGCCCTTGTTATTTTATCTCTTGGTTGGTTGATTGACAGGTAAGGTGGCGTTCGTCCAGCTGGCCGACCTCCTGAACATTGAGGTGATCACGCTCAAGTCAAGACCACACCCACTCCACAGTGTGTGCCCCACCCTCTACCTGTCGGCCCCCAGCCGCCTCATCTGCCGATTGGTCCAACACAGGTGAGAGTGTGCAAACCACAAATATTTACTTTGACTAAACACTTGTTGGCGAGCTGATTGGATCTTTTATTAACTCCAAAGTTAAAAGTTCTTTATCGTTGTACTTTTCTAAAACACTGACATTATGAGACCTCCGACGTCTCTCCGACTTTACAGCTGAAACATTTAACTGAGGAGTCCTGAAGTCGTAACTCAGCCTGTTAGCAGCTACTTTTAGCCTCAGGATGTTTTAGTGAATATGAGCCCTGACCTGCAGAAACACATCAGCTAAACGTGGTTACAGACACACTACAGCTCTGGTGTATGTGTGTGTTTCAGGGCCTTTGTGATTGTGTACGACCTGATCATCCTGGTGAACGCCGTGTTCATCGGCCTGGACGAGGAGAATCCGATGATCGCTAACTCGGAGTGGGTGTTTCTGGCTCTCTACCTGCTGGAGATCCTGCTGAAGCTCTACGTGTTCGAGCCCAGAGCCTTCTTCTCCAGACACAGCTTCTGGAACTGGTGAGGACGAGCTGAACCCAAACAACCAAAGGATTCTGGGTAACGCTGCAGTTTGTCTACAGGCAGCTGGAGATAAAGCTCCAGACTCCAGAGCATGTGACCGTCTGATTGGTCGCAGACATCACATGACGCATGTGTTGATCCTCAGTTCATTCTTCTGCCTGAAGCTCAGAAACCATTCATGTTAAATCCTTCATGTATTTATTCTTTTGTTGGCCTGAAAGTCATTTAAATATAGCGAGTCTAGAAATACTGCAATATGCAGCATGTTTAAGCTGTCGGAGTGTCTATTTGCACCTGGGTGAGAATAGTGCGCTCTGTCTCTATGGAAAACCACTTTTTTTGTTCACGTCCTACAAAACTTCATTAATCATTAACATTCATAAATTTATCAAGCTGTTCGGAACTAATTTGGAATTTATTTATGTGACGACTGCGAGCGATCCAGTGAGATGTTCCCTCAGATTTATATCCTCGTGGACGCACCGCCGTTTACAAAATCATATTTACATGATCGCGGGTCAACCTTTGACGTATGAGAAAATGTGTATAATTTAGTACAAAATAACAATAATATATATATTTCAGTATCGATAAGTGTCTTGCAGAATCTCCTCTAACATGAGAAGAAACTTTTTGCTGATAAAACATTTCCAAATCTAAAGCCAATGAGCTGTCACGTCTATTTCACACAGCTTATCTGCATCCCAGATCATAAGTACGAGGTACGTGAAGCACATTCTCTGCTGCTGCTGTTTTTATCTGCAGTCGTGCGCCTATAATCGCTTGGACCAGCTCGCTGATGCTTGAGGCGGCAATGTTATCGATTTATTGATATATTTATTTTTTACCATTAGGGAGTAAAACAGCTTCTGAGTTATGGAGTTGGCTTAGGGCCAAAAAGTCTGAAAGTAAAAACTATGAAAGTGTTAACGAAGAAAATTAGAAAATTTGTCGTGAAAAGACAAATGAGAAACCAGGCCCTGGACCTGTTGTCCTCTCTCTGGCCCGGGACTCCTCAGTTCCAGGACCTGTTGTCCTCTCAGGTCTCTCACTGATCACTGGCAGGACGTCTGCCTGCAGCTCAGTTTTGTTTTTTTCTTTCAGACTTTTTTTACACTCAGTGGTCACTTTATTAGGTACCTGTACAATCTCATGCAGTCCAATACAGCAGCTCGGCCTTTAACAGTTCTGTGTTCATACTGAGCTCACAGTTCAAGGTGCAGCTGTTCTGGACGACATGACACTGAGACACTGACCACAAGGTGGTCAGAATATTATTATTATTATTATTATTATTATTATTATTACTCAGTTTAAACACTGAACATTACAGGCATCATTAAAGACTTTACGGCAGGACAGTCGTATTGATTATACAGGTGTAGCTAATAAAGTGGCCGCTGATTGTATTAAACTGGAAACTCTTTTGCTGCAGCTGTTGATGCTTTTATTTATTTATTTTTTCCAGTTGTGCGCCCCCTGCTGGTGAGCAGTGCAGCTGCAGTGACTTCAGTCAGATGTTTGGATGTTTCATGGATGTTTTATAAGAACTGGACTCAAAGATGGCGCCCTCTGATTTGAATGGAAATTGCTGGCTGAGCACACAAGCTTCCTGGTTTGCTTCCACGTTGTGCGGCTCACTGCACATGCTCAGTAGTGTTTCTCCCATTCGGCCGATAGACTTTACATTTGGATGTCACGCACATGAAAATCTTTTCTAAGCTCGGGGAAACTTCCATGGGTTAAAAATTCATAAGACAAAGAGCTTTAAGAGTTTGTTTGCAGGTGGAGGCATCCTGTCAGCAGTTTTACAGACGTCTCTTTTATAATGGAGGTCTATTTGGAAAATGATTATAGGACTGCAGGGGATTTATTCTTTGCAATACCGTGAGTGGCCACTGGGACAAACTGACAGCAAGGCGGCGCCGTATCCAGCTTTATTAACACATCCATGGTGTATTTCTGTTGTTCAACATGTTGGTGTTGTGTTGGTGTTGGTGACGCAAACAGGGTGAAAAACGACCGGCTTCATTTTCAGCTGACGCTGATTTTGCTTTCAGCATCATCGCTGTTGAAGAAAAGTATTCAGGGTCAACTTGTTCCCTAACGTTTGCTTTCTGTTTTCAGGTTCGACACCATCATCGTCATCTCGGCTCTTGTCGCCACAATCATCAACTCCGCCATGAAATCATGTGAGTGCTGTTTGTTTCATTTAAACTTCAGAAATATGGATGGTTCAGCTTCAGTATGTCGCTTTGAAAACAGTTAAAATCCAGAATCACAAAGATTTAATGTAGTGCTGAAACAATTAATTGATGAGTGTATTGACAGAAAAGTAGTCAACAACTGTTTTGATAATCAATTAATAATTTAAGTCATTTATCAACCAAAACCACCTGCCGTCAGTTTCTCTAATGTGTCAGATTTGCTGCTTTTCTCTGTTTTATATCCCAGAAAACTGAATTTATTTGGGTTTGAGGCTGTTGGTCGGACAAAACAGTGACGGGAAATGAACCAACATGATACCAAAATACAAACCACTACAGCAGCAGCTGTTGGCTGTAACATGTTCACAGACTGAGCAGACCACTGACCTCAACTCAACCGGTCGAGGTAGATGACCACCCACCCAGAGTTCTGGTTCTGGTTCTGCTCGAGGTTTCTACCTGTTAAAGGGAGTTTTTCCTTGCCACTGTCGCCTAGTGCTGCTCATGGTGGGAACTGTTGGGTCTCTGTAAATATAAAGATATATGAAAAAGTGCCCTGAGATAACTTTGTTATGATTTGGCGCTATATAAGTAAAACTGAATTGAATTGAATGAGAATGAGCCTCATCACTGACGGACCATCAGATTAAGGATTTCGTTTATTCAACAGTATTTTGAAGTATTTCTTCAGGCATTACATGTATTAGATTATGCATATATATGTATATATGTATATATATATATATATATATATATATATATATATATATATATATATATATATATACACCAATCAGCCATAACATTATGACCACTGACAGGTGAAGTGAAGAACATTGATTTTCTCGTTACAATGGCACCTGTCAGTGGGGGGGATATATTAGGCAGCAAGTGATGTGTTGGAAGGAAAAATGGGCAAACGTAAGGATGTGAGCGACTTTGACAAGGGCCAAATTGAGATGGCTAGACGACTGGGTCAGAGCATCTCCAAAACTGCAGCTCTTGTGGGGTGTTCCCGGTCTGCAGTGGTCAGTACCTACCAAAAGTGGTCCAAGGAAGGAAAACCAGTGAACCAGCGACAGGGTCATGGGGGGCCAAGGCTCATTGATGCACGTGGGGAGCAAAGGCTGGCCCGTGTGGTCCGATCCAACAGAAGAGCTACTGTAGCTCAAACTGCTGAAAAAGTTAATGCTGGTTCTGATAGAAAGGTGTCAGAACACACAGTGCATCGCAGTTTGTTGCATATGGGGCTGCGTAGCCGCAGACCGGTCAGGGTGCCCATGCTGACCCCTGTCCACCGCCAAAAGTGCCTACAATGGGCACGTGAGCATCAGAACTGGACCACGGAGCAATGGAAGAAGGTGGCCTGGTCTGATGAATCACGTTTTCTTTTACATCATGTGGATGGCCGGGTGCATGTGCGTCGCTTAGCTGGGGAAGACATGGCACCAAGATGCACTATGGGAAGAAGGCAAGCCGGCGGAGGCAGTGTGATGCTTTGGGCAATCTTCTGCTGGGAAACCTTGGGTCCTGCCATTCATGTGGATGTTACTTTGACACGTACCACCTACCTAAACATTGTTGCAGACCAAGTCCACCCCTTCATGGCAACGGTATTCCTTGATGGCAGTGGCCTCTTTCAGCAGGATAATGCGCCCTGCCACACTGCAAAAATGGTTCAGGAATGGTTTGAGGAGCACGACAATGAGTTCAAGGTGTTGACTTGGCCTCCAAATTCCCCAGATCTCAATCCAATCGAGCATCTGTGGGATGTGCTGGACAAACAAGTCCGATCCATGGAGGCCCCACCTCGCAACTTACAGGACTTAAAGGATCTGCTGCTAACATCTTGGTGCCAGATACCACAGCACACCTTCAGAGGTCTAGTGGAGTCCATGCCTCGACGGGTCAGGGCTGTTTTGGCGGCAAAAGGGGGACCTACACAATATTAGGCAGGTGGTCATAATGTTATGGCTGATCGGTGTGTGTGTGTGTATATATATATATATATATATATATATGTGTGTGTGTGTGTTTTGTCCACATTTTATCCCTGCTAGTACTGTGAAGTAGAACAATATCTGCCACTACATTTGTACTAAATGATATCAGACATTCGCTGGTTTGGCTGTTGATGCTGTTTTCCTGCAGTTTACTTAACAAACTACACTTGGTCTTGGTTTGGATCTGTACTGATGGTCTCAAAACAACCTCCTTTGGGATACATAAGGGGGTACAGCAAGGGTCTGTGCTGGGTCCTTTACTATTTATACGCTTCATAAACATTATTATCTCTCCAACACAGACATATAATATCCACCTTTATGCAGATGACACAGTCTTGTCTGCATCTGGCTCCTCTTCAACTCAAACTATATCAAGTTTACAATCTGCCTTTAACGTTCTTCAGACGTCTCTGCAGAATCTCAAACTTGTACTGAACACTGACGAGACAAAATGTGTTTTATTCTCAAGAACCCAGAGTTCACATCTCCCGGCCGTCCAGACGCTTCATGGTACTGAAACTGAAACTGTGAATATGGCTCGACAGCAGTCTGACTTTTAAACAGCATGTGGAGCAACTGGCTCAGAAACTACAGATACAAATGTTTCTTATATCAGAATAAAACATGTTTGTGTAAAAATGATTGTACAGTCAACCATCATGTTGAGCCTCACTATGGAGAAATCCCTTATTCTCATGCTGCTCGCTCACATTTAAAACCACTGTTCAGTAGAGCAGATCTCAGGTCTGTTTAACTCCAGTTACGTCTCAGGTAAATACTGAACCTGGACAGACTGCGTTCCACCACTCTGCACTTGATATTAACAGGATTTTAACACTTGAATGTCTCATCTCTCCGACTGATTTTAAACTTTTAACTTTGAGTCTCTTTAGTGACATCTGTGATGGTCTCTGCTGCTGTTTGTGCTTTTGTTTGTTTGGCTTTGTTTTTCTTTCTCTCTGCTGTACTCAGGTCTGTCTTCTAAAAGAGATTACATGAAGGTTATATATATTTTACATCACCCTGCTAATATGTTTCACAAAGGTAAAATATGAACAACACATCATGTTAAAATGTGGTGCATCTTGAGAGCATCATCAGGTGTTTAACCAGCAGTTTACTGCACTGCCATGTCATGTATACTCATCCTGTAATAACCAACAGCATAATTCAACCCATAGTACTGTACTAAATCAAACTTACCAACATCACTCGTATCAGCCTCATGTGGAGGCATTAATATATATTTGTTTATGTGACCACCTGTTCGTGTTTTATTTGAGCTGTGGAAACAGACAATAAATCTGGTTCTCTAAATAACGATTCCCATCCTGTTGTAGCGGGGAACTACACCAGCCGTCAGATCCTGGACATCATCTTCATCCTGCGAGTCCTCAGACTGATCCGGGTGGTGGACAGCATCAAAAGGTTTCATCTTTAGCTGCACTTTTGTACTGATTCAGTTATTTAGACCATCAAAATATACTTGTCTCCGATTGGCTGGCTGGTGTCTGCCTTGGTTGTAGTACCTACATAGTTCTGAATCACTGCTCAAGGTACTTATGTTAACCTGCAGGTAACCAAAGCAATGGTTGGACACCTGGATAAAGGAAATGTTTTTTGACTCATCCCTTTATTTTACTTGTTATGTATCATAATGTACTCGTCTGTCTTGTGTTGCTTTACTAACGCTGACTATATTCCCTGTTAGGTTTCGTACAATCATCAACACCCTGATCAGGATTGGACCAGCAATCCTCACATTTGGACAGCTGATCATTGTAAGTTGCTCACAGCAGATTGAAATACAGTGTCAGGCATCTAAAAGTGTTTTAATTTCCCCCTGAAAAGTCTACAAGTAGTCCATGTTTTTAGAGCTGTGATGTAACAACCAGACTGAGAGTCTGCAGCCATGCTAGCAGCTCTGTGAGGCTGTACTTTGAGCTAAATGCTAACATCAGCATGCTAATGTGCTCACAATGACAATGCTGATGATTAGCAGGTATAATGTTCACCATTTTAGTTTAGCGTGTTAGCATGCTGACATTAGCTAATTATCAGTAAACACAGAGTGCAGCTGAGGCTGATGGGAATGTCATTAGTTCTGCAGGTATTTGGTCATAAACCAAAGTGTTGGACACATTAACATGTTGACCTGATGATGGCGCTAGATGAAAAGTCAGAGGATCACCAAAGTTATTACAGTTCATCCTGAGGGGAACATGAACGATGAACCACATTTCATCACAATCCATCCCATAATAGTTGAGATGTTTCAGTCTGGACCAACGTGGTGGACCAACACTGCTATCTATAGAGCTATGCTGCTAACAAGAGTTAAAACCTGAGTTAGCATACTGGTGGTGAAGCTGGCTCCTCCTCCTCAGGTGGTGTACTACATCTTTGCCATGGTGGGGATGGAGCTGTTCAAAGGGAAGGTGAAGTTTTACGGGGAGGACTCCAGCGACCCAGAGAAGGAGTACTGTGGAAACCCTCTGCTGAAAGGAACGGCCTTCGCACAACTCAACTACTGCAAGAACAACTTCAACAACGTGGTGTCCTCCTTCATCCTGCTGGTGGAGCTCACCGTGGTCAACCAGTGGCACGATATCCTTTACCTGAACGTCACACACGGGGTTGTGTCTAGATGGTAACCCTAGATTTGTGAAACTCTTGCGAGAGTTGTACACGTTGTTTCTTCGTTGTGCGTGTTGTTTGTCATTGTTTACTGTTTCCACAGAGCCACAAGAAGCGTTTTGTTCCGTATGCTGGGGTCAATGTAGTTTAAGCGGGTCTTCTGGCAGAAAGCTTTAGGAAGTCAGGTGACGTAGTATAAAGAGCGACAATATCCATGTGGGAGCAGGTCGGGGTGGATGGATGGTTCAAGCACGGGACTTTTACCAGCAGACCGCTGTTCATGCCCCGTGTGAAACCAAAAGTCAACCTTGACTTATTATTTTAACCCAAACCATGATCTTTCCCTAAACCTAACCAAAGGCTTTCTAACACGTGGTTAACGTTGTGAAACGGTTGCTGTTTGGTTCCGTTTAGGCACCAAAACTACTTGGTTAGGCTCTCTGGCAGAAAGCTCACAGTAGTATGGAAGCAAATAAAGGCCGTAATCATTTCTTATAAGCAGCTGAATGCCTAATTGTGAGATACGATCACAATTTGAATAACCATTGAATTTATAGCATTGAAATGTTTTACTTTGAAAAACATCTTTCTGCATTATATGGATTGAATTTTCTCCAGTAAGTGATTTCAAGTCGTCAAATTGCAAAAACTTTGTCAAACGTTAAATTCATATTCCAATTCAGATTCCAATATTTAAAAAAAAAAAACTGTATTCAAATCGTTCACATTTAACTTGGATCATTGGATGGAGTGATTAAATTTCACAATAAGGTAGAAGTTACTTATAAAATTTGTATTACTGCAACTCTTCTTTGCTTCCATACAGCAGTAAGCATCATCCTTTAAGCTAACATGTTTCAGTATCTAAATATAATTGCTGGTAATTTAACCAGCGGTGGAAGAAGCAGTACTAGCAAGTACTAATACTACAGTCCTGCATTCAAAGTGTTACTTAAGTAAAATTACAAAAGTGTTGGCATCAAAATATACTTAAAAGTACTCATCATGTAGAATAATATATAACATATAACTGGATTATAATTATTGATGCATTAATGTGTTCATCACTTTAATGTTGCAGCAGGTGAAGGTGGAGCTAATCTTGACTACTTCATGTACTGCTGGGTAGTAGGGCTGTGTATTGGCAAGAATCTGGTGTTACGATATGTATCACGATACAGGGTTTACGATTCAATGTATTGCGATATATTGCGATACTGTAAGCAACAAGATATATTGCAGTTTTTTTTAAAAGAACACACCACCATGTGCATAAAATCAGAGTAAAAGTAGTACTTTTTTTTACGGAATCAGAACAGTGGGACCTGCGTTTGTATTTATCACACTCCCTGCAACAGCCAACATCGTAGCACTACTTCCTGAGCAAAGGAATTAACATTTTCCTGTATCGATTAAAAAATGTGCATGATCTTGTTCCAGAGTGAGGTGACGTTTAACGTTAGCCGTTTGCTGTTCCGTTACGTGTACATTATCTTGCTACATTATCAGTACATTATCACTATCTGTGCTCTCCGATTCGTTGTATTTGATGAACGACACGGCTCTTGTCCAACTCCTTAGTGTCTACTCTGTTGTGGAAGCCAAAATGAGCCCATACTTTAGCTCCGAACACCGCGGGAGCCGGTC
Source organism: Macquaria ambigua (assembly GCA_008360985.2). Lineage (NCBI taxonomy): Eukaryota > Metazoa > Chordata > Actinopteri > Centrarchiformes > Percichthyidae > Macquaria > Macquaria ambigua. The sequence continues at coordinate 136,728 of VMKM01001348.1, read as the reverse complement.
TAACTCTTTCGGATTCAGCCATCGGTGGTGGCGTTAGTAGTCTGCTAGGTTTGCTAATGCTAGCGGTGCACCTTTTATGACTCTGCCTGTTTCATAAAAATCGATAGTGTTTTTGAGAATCAATATCACAAAAGTAGTAGTATCACAAAACATTATATTGCAATACTTGAGTTTATCGATAGTTTCTTACACCCCTACCGGGCAGGTTGTGAACTCCCCCAAAGTTTTACCTTAATCTATAATAATAAATCTTAATTTATGTGTTGATTTATATTTTGTGTTATTAATCTGAATCAAAGCAACTGAAGTTATCAGGTAAATGTAGTGCAGTACAAGTATAAAGTAGCACAAAATGGAAGTACTCAAGTAGAGTACAAGTACCTGAAATTGTACTTAAATACAGTATTTGAATGTACTTAGTTACTTTCACAGTCTTGTGATGTCAGATTCTGTGATTCCTTAACGTGACTCACTGCTCAGCACCGGCTTCGCCTCCGTCACCCACATGTCAGCCAGGATCTTCTTCGTCCTCTTCCACATCATAGTCGTCATCGTCATCATCAAGTAAGATTAATAGTGACATTAAAACAAACCCTGCTGTTCTGCCCATCTGAGATCAATATAATCACGTACTGCTGAAGTTATAATCACATCGCTCATAACGCCTGTTTCCTGTCTAACTTCAGACCTGGCGTGGTGTATTCATAATGAGATTTTCACAATAAAAGTTCTGCTGTGTCTTTTGTAGCTATTAAAGGGGTTTTATTTTAAGTACAGCAATGTTGTGCCAGTGTTAAAGTGCTACGTTGTAAATGTAATTCACCTACTGTTTGTTTTCATAATCTGAGAGTCATTCATGATCACTGCCTGTTGGCTGCTGTGGAAGGAAGACGACAAACGGCTTACATGTTTTATAATCAACCCTGATATTATCCCAGTAGTTCTGTGAGCCAAACAGGTGTTTCCTGGTTTGTCTTTGCACTTTCGTTGTTGGAGTTCCTCTTAAGGGAAATCATGTTGGAGGTTTATCTTGAAGACACGGTCAGACTAAAGGATACTGCAATTTTTTTCAATGATTACGTTAAGTCCCGTTGCACTTGTTGTATTCTGCAGTAAAATTCTAAAAACTATTTTTGGATTCAGTGCAACTTACACGTCATTATGTCCAATAAACGTCCATAGTGTCCGTGTATTTGACGCATCACTTCCTGTTGTCTTTCAGTATCTTTGTGGCGTTCGTCCTCGAGGCGTTCTTCGTGGAGTACTCGGTGGATAAGAGCGACCTGCAGACATCTCTGGAGAGGAAGATTGAGGAACTGGAGCTGGCTGTGGCACAGTACGTTACCATGACGACCAGGACCTGTCAACCAACCGCGGACACGATAATAAACGCACATACAGTATCCGTAGTATAACTTCACAGTATGTACACGCAGTACTGTGGGAAGAGATCATCCCTGAATATTTTCAAAAGCAAGCCTCAGATGTCAGAGCATCCATGAATGCACCACCATTTAAAACACTTTTATAAACTACTTTTGAGCTCAAAGCTTCCTGATGTCGACCGTGACGGATTATTTTAATAGAAACCAAAAGTTGCCTGGAAGGAAGGAAATACATGTTGGAGTCTGAATGACTTTTATGTTGTGTTCCCACCAAAAGCAGTGAGATTACATACAAAGTCGAAGCAAAGATGCGAATAGACGTGAATTTGCGCCGGGCGACACGAGTTAAGCAAAATTCGCCTTATTTGCGTATACGCAGGAGTTGGAATATTTCAACTCGTGCGTTAAGTTCGCGTAACGCTGTGTCAGCGTTTGCGTCTCCTCCTGACGTCCTGACGCTGAATCAGAAATGGAGGAGAAAATGGCGCCTGTGGGTGTCCAGAGCTCTGCGATACTTCATGTTTGGAGAAAAGTAAGCGAGGAAGTTGGATGACCTGGAAAGTTCTGAAAATACGTGTCTGTTACTTGATTGCAGCTGTCAGTTGTACTTTAGTATGAACCAAGTCACTAGCCCTGATTGATCCGAACTCCATTCAGAAAACAAGCATTTTAAAAGTTGTTTGCTTGTCGTCTTGCGGACAGACCTGACGGAGCATGAATTCAGACTCTATGAATCGGCATCTTGATGAAGTTATATCGGCATCCTTTGATCCGTTCATATCGCTGCAGTAGTGCTGGCACTGGTCAGCCTCAAGTAGAGCTGCAAGTGAAATTCACCGAGCTGTGTGCGCCTCTGAATGATGTTATGAACCCAGAATATTTAACGGTTGACGCGGTCAAACTCGCGGACGAATATTCGCTTCGCTTTTGGTGGAAACACACCATGATAGTCCCACATGTACAACAACATGTAACATTTAAAGCGGTTGTTTTTGTCTTGTGACCCCTCAAACAGAACCATGTCTGCTTGTGATTTATTTAGTTTGTGACCAATTCAACTAAAGAGCAACTTTTTTTTAAATTTAAAGGTTAAATGATCCAATAATTCACAAGAACAAAGCAAAGATTAGAGGAAAATCTCCAACCCCATGTTGTTTAAAAGTCTGCTTTAGATGAAGAAGCGTGCAGTAGATGCTTACTGTTAATCAAACTCAACAACCAAATGGGTTTCGTCATCGTCCGTGTTCTTTTGTCCACCAGGGAGAAGTTGGAGGATAACTTGGTGAACGCCATGGAAACCATCGACAGCGACCAGGGAACCGGCCAATCGGCGAGCACCAAACCCGCCCTGATGTTTAAAATCGCTTCAAAAAGTAAGAAACGGCGCCCTACAGGTCCACGCTGGAACATTTTGTATAAAATCATTTTCATAATGTCATCACGTGTTGAAACTTGCTATTCGATTTAGTTTAATAAAGTAAAACGCCTCAGCTGCTCTGTCGATCGCAGTATTGACCGTCAGTCTCTGTGATTTTATGTTTCCTGTCAGGATATCGGACGGTGGACGCTCTGCTGCAGAGGATGTTCGAGGCCGATCTCGACCCCGAAGACTTCGCTGAGAGCGACGATCCCGAAGCTCCGAACAGCGGGAACTTTTCCAACCCGACGTTCAGCTCTGTTTAGACTTTAATGTCCAAATATGGAAAAAGGGAAGCAGAATCTATCATTTATATACAGTTTTATATCATGTTAATCCAGTGCAATGTGCCAACTGCCATATCCAGTGTTATATTTTTATATTCCTGTCCTGTAGCTGCAAACCTGTATTTTCACATAAAAAATATTTACTCCGATGTTTTAAGTTTTATTCATTTTTGACATTTCAGAACATTCAAATATATTGATTTATTTAAAAAAGTGAAGTTCTCAGGTTAAATGTTTTCATTTCACTGTAGGCTTAAATACTGGAGTGGTCTGGAGCATGTACAAATACTACATATACATATTCAAATACATACACATGTAATAAACGTGTTGGAGTAAAATTATAAGGTAACATAAAAGTACAATACCTCAAAACTGTACTTAAAGAAAACTGATACTTTTACTGCATGAAGCTGAACTGCAGTTGAACTCCGTGTCAGCAGGGGGCGCTGTGGAGCTGCAGCTTTAACGTGGAGACACCGAGGAAGTGTGTGTGTGTGTGTGTGTGTGTGTGTGTGTGTGTGTGTGTGTGTGGTGCTGATGCTGTAGAGATGAAGCAGAGGAGGATGCTGCTGCTCGGCTCCGGACGGAAAACGGCGTTCAGGTAAGAAAACAACAAAGGAACATCAGAACCGAACCGAACCCGCTGATCGGACATCCAGCAGGAAACCGAAGCCACGCGATGCTGGAGAGTCTGTGTGTGTGTGTGTGTGTGTGTGTGCAGCCTCCGAGGCCACAGGCAGGGTGTCGGATCAGTAGAATTGATTGTGTTTTATTCAAAATAAAAGCCTCCCGCTGCTCCGGTATACCGGGTCAGGGGTCCGGAGGCGGGTGTTGCTCTGAAACGTTGTGACAACAGTAGAACAACAGTAGAACAACAGTAGAACAGGCCGCCGGCAAATGAACAAGATGATGAGGCGTTCAGGTGCTGGTTAGAGGGTGGGACTGAGCAGCGCCGCCTTCCTCAGCTGCTGCGAGCTGTTTCCGTCTCCTTTATTCATTAGCAGGAAAGGACATCTCACAGCGTCCGGTCGGTATTTTCAAAATAAATACAACCCTATTCTATACAATAATAAAAAAATGAATTTAAAAAATCAAGGTGGTTTGTTTACAGAGTTTATTTCCAAATCTCCTGAAAACAATGAAACCTACCAAAATAAAAGTAACATTATTCTAAAGGGGAAATATTGCATTAAAACGTAGATCCAGTAAGTGAACGCCTCCAGACAGAGGAAGTAGAGAGGTAGTGAGGTGCAGCTCAACCTTTCTGAGCACTTCACTGTCGTCAGTGAAGGTAAACTCAGTAAATCCCGACTACCAGCGGTATCAGAAGTATTCAGATCCTTTTACTACCACAGTGTGAAAATACTCCACTACAAATAAAGTTTTCTCACATAAAAGTACAGAAGCATTATTAGCAGACTGTGCTTAAAGTATCCAAAGTAAAAGTACTCGTTATGCAGAGTGTATTTTAATATTAATGTTAGTAAAGCTGATTTTAACTTCCTCGTATGAGGGTCATGTTTTACACTGCGGACAAATCTCCATCCTACTAAATAATTAATCACAAGTCATAAAAATAAGTGATACAAATCTTCTGTTCCAGTAAAATGATTTCAACCTGTTAATGATTTTTATTAATCAGTGTGAGGATCCAAACAGGCTGAAATTAGATTTTTTACTTGTTTTAATAAAATGAGACTTTTAGGACTCAATAATAATAAGATGTGTGTGCAGTAGCAATTAATCAATATTGATCAGCGCGATCAGAAACTATAAACAGTATTTGAGTTGGACAGTTTAATTCTTTTAACAGTCTGGAAATGGAGAGGAAACATGGTGGAATAATAACCATCTGCAGACGCCACAGCAGCGTTTCTATTGGCTGACACATCTGCACCGTCAGAGCTGAACGCAGGTGACCTCTGACCTTCAAAGTAACTCCAGCTGTCACATAAGTTTAAAAAATGGAACAGTACAACATTTCCCTCTGAAATTTAAGGAAGGAGCAGTAGAAAGTCTCCGAAGGGGAAAAACAGGCGTAAAGAAGCAGAACATCTAAACTGGACTGAAGTACAAACGTCCCTTCGCTGGTTTCCTGAGTCAAAGACGGAGAATGAAGAAAATATTTAAAGTTGAAACTGAAGAAATGAAAACAGAGTTTGTGTTTCAGATCTGACGTCAGGGTGAAGTAAAGAGAACCGCAGAAACCATTAAACTATTCTGAAAGAAATTCTGCTGATTTATACAAAAATAAGTGTTGTCTTGTGAAAACTTGTAACTCTGGTGGACAAGAAAGTTACTAAAATCCTCATCGAAATATTCCATCAACGTAATTTAACCCCCACAAACCTGCAGTGAACACAACGTGGTGATGAAAACCGTGTTTGATATGAGGATTCGTCTTGTTCACAGAAGGTTCAGTTCACTTCAGTGTCTCAGACGTGGACTAAAAGCATTTTCATGTAGAAAACTGAACCTAATGTGCTTTTACTTTGAAGGTGAAATGGTGTGTTCATTTCTTCTGTAAACATTTCATCGAAATCAAAATTGGGACGTAAAACCTCAAAGTAGAGCCGAAAGATTAGTCGATCTTCAAACTATTGTGATATTCAGTCTGTGAAGTCAGATCTCTGCCTGGTTCCAGCTCCTCCACTGTGAAGATCTGCTGATGTTCTTTTGTTTTGTTGTTTTTGTTTCACAGGAAACTGAATCTCTCGGGGTTCAGGACTAACGGTCGTCACATTTGAATTCTGGGAAAGAGAACGGGCATTTTTCTCTATTTTCTGACATTTTATAGACCAAACAATAAATCACTTTATTGAGAAAATAATTGGCAGATTAACTGATAATGAAAATAACTTGCAGCCCTCAAAATAAAGTAAATCAGATACAAAATATTCAGTAAAATTAATTTGTTAAATCTCCAGTGAATAGGTGAAGGTCCAAATTATCCAAATTAGTACTTCAGTGAAGTTCACAGATAATTTGATCTGCTTTGTTTCATCTTAACAAAACCTTTTGTAAATAAATACACCCCAGACTTTTACTTTGAAAAGACTGATTAGGCTGTAAAGGCTAAAACTTTGACTTCTGTTAAACGAGATGTTTCGGCAGATTTGGTGCGTTACTGTGCAAATAGACGTTATACACCTTTATATAAAGTCAATAAATACTAATAAAAACTCATATTTAACCAAAACAGTGAAATAAACAAAGTCAAAGAAACAAAACTTCCACTTTGTTCATGGAGGTGATGACGCGCGTTCGTCAGAGGGGCTTTTATTGTGAAAGCATTGACCGGATGTTGTGGTTGCATCGGGTGACGCGGGTTTGACGCTGGTGGATGCGGAGCTGCAGTGCGGACAAACAGGCTGGAGCCGGAGAACCTGACACCCACAGACCGCCTCTGAAAGACGGCCCGGGTCAGCCTCAGCCGGGTTTCTGGATCTGGTTTTGTCCCGGGTTTGACTCTCGGATCCGGTCCAGCAGGAGGAGGATCAGTCCGCATCCTCCCATCCTCCTCCTCCTCCTCCTCCTCCTCAGCTGCAGCAGCGGAGAACCGGAGGAGGACCCGGACCCGGACAGCATCCTGGACTCTGAGGGAAAATAAAATCTGTTTTTTGTTTCTTTCTGGACTCGGTGCGTCCCGGTCCTGCAGCGGGTCTGCTCTGCGCCGGACGGCCGGTCTGAGGACGGTGTGATATCGGGGACTGTTAGAGGAGAAATAAATGGTGGTTTAGTCCTGCGGGAGTCTGAGGCCCAAACCCCGGCCCCCCTTTAGAGGAACGGTGGGTTTTCTGGACCAGGACGTTTTGTGCCGAAAGAAAATCCCAGATGAAGATTCCCAAAAGGCGGAAAAGGAGCGGACGGTGCGCCAGGTAGGCCTGATCCGGACCAGATCTGGCCCGGACCACAGGGATCAGTGGGTGTGTGTGTCCCGCAGTGATGCGTGAACGGAAGTGAATTTATTAATCCGTATCAGGGATGTTTGATCAGAATGTGGCCTGATGATCATTTAGACCAGGACTGATCCGGATTGTGTCGCTGAAATGATCTTTAATTCATAGCTCGGGTCAGTCCGGGCCAGATTTATTGATCAGCAGGATGTGATGGTGCGCATGCGCACAGAGGACCCATGACTGTGCACTGCAGAGGAAAGATTCAATATGGGTGATGCAGAGAGACCGGGGAAGGTGGGGGGGTAAACCTGGACCAGAGCGGAAGTGTCTCAGTGAAACATTCAGTCTCATAAATTCAACTCGGATCGATTTATTTTGACATAAATCCGAAGCAACTTGTGAAAATCCCTTCATGACACAAACATTATTATAGATTATTCTTTGTCACCATTTACTATTTTTAACAGTGCAAGTTTTAATCATTTATTAAAACAATTTATTTATGACAAATCAAATCTTGTTGCCGGAGCGACAATAATATTATGTTACGAAGATACAGTTTGATGTACGGAATAACTGTTGTGCCAAAATCCAATTTTGAAATAATTAGATTTAATTTGACGTAATTTCGCTTATTCTTTGTTTTTGACACATTTATTCTTTATGTAATCTGAGCAGTCGTGTTTGTTACCATTTTTTATTATTAGATAATTTATCACATTCTTTTGGATTGTGGCACAAATCAAGTTTCTAATATCTTTCTTGAATTACACAAAAAATAATAAAATCATTTAGAATAAAGTATATAAAGATAAATATGTAATGACAGTCAACTTACAATGTTTTTACTAATATGATGGCAGAGTTTGGCATATCTTTCATTTAAAAGTGCAACTTCTGGTATTTGTTATATAACTCTGACTCACAACACAACATCTGGACTCAGACACCAAATATCAAACTGTACTCTGGGTATTATTCTCCTTTTCCAACTGATGTCAGATTCACCAAAACACTGAGACCTGGTTTACACACAGTTAGCAGACAGGAGGACATCATACTAATACAGCTTTAATAAACTGTGACTCTCTTGTCCTGTTAGCGATCAAGCTAACTAGCTTCAGAAACTCTTTATTGAATGAATGTTGAACAATCATGAGAACAACATGTCAGAGGGAGTAAACGGTCAAGCACAGAGAAACTCAGAGAAATATTGTGACTGGCTGGTGCTAGCATGTTAGCTGTTAGCTCGTCAGCAACAGTAGTTCACCAACAAACCCGCTGACAAGACAAAGCAGCAAAAGTTTACTCATTCTGTGGCAGCAATGTACAGTTTTGATGAGTGATTCGTGACCTTTCTGTCAGAAAAAATAAACATAATTTGTGTAGATTAATTATGTTAATGTTTATGTTGCGACACCTCAGATTTATGACGTGACCACTTGTGGGCCAACCCTCAGGTTGGGAACCACTGGTTTAGAGAGGTCAAACCTTATCAAGACTAAAGGTTTAAATGATCATTACACATCACAAAACAAACAACAGTGCAACCCGTGTCCTGAGGGAGGCGCTACAGGAAAGGTTACGAGGTCACCAAAATCATTTGACCTCATCCTCTGGGGAGCAGGAATATACAAAGCACATTTTAGTAAGTCTTTGTTGAGGTATGTTCCTCTGGAACAAAGAGCAACATCTTTAGTTTAAGTGTTAGCAGCACAGTGAACTAGCAGTGTTTTGGTGAATGTGGCTTCAGGTGAAACAGGTAAACAAATCCAGTTCTGTTGATGATATTTATCTGTCTGAGGACCTTTAACCTGGTGTACGGAGGCCCCGTCCTTCCATGCTCCACCTGTGATGTCCCTGTTTGAGCCTGTGTGTGCAGGTCGGACGGCTGCAGCGGTTGGTCGTCCTCCTCCTGCCCTGGTTAACTGTGCCCTCTGTTTTGGCTTGTAGGCTAACAAAGGAACAGGAAGGGTTTTGTCCCGCTCAGGATTTGTTGTAAGCCGTAAGGTTTTCCGGGAGCTCAGAACTATGGTGAGCTCTGACTGACTTCATCAGATCTGGAATGATGCAAACCCGGCTTCTGGCAGAGCACCCCTCCCCCGCCCCGCCCCCCCCCCCCCAGTAACAGATTAGTAGATTTGTAGGTGACGAAGAGAAGAAGAAGAAGAAGAAGGCAGACTGAGGTTTGAAGGTAGAGAAAGTGTCTGTCAGGATGTTTCACTCTGATCTGCTGCTGAGACGCTGCTGGACCACAGAGTTTCTCTCTTTTACACTTATTTTACACTCCAGTGTTTATTATCAATATCACTATATACTGTACATACTGCACTGTATGTTAATGTGCAATATCATCAGTGACAATACTAAATAGTAAGAAATGATATGATGTAATATAATACTGCACTATACTTAATATACTATACTATACAGTAATATGTGATACAGTGTGATGCAGCTCTAGATAATACTAAACTATACAATAAGATGCAAATGACTATTTAAGAGTAATTTAAGAATAATATTTATAAAACAGTTGTAGTATTATGTGTATCTGAGAATTCATAATTCCTGTTAGTGAGAACTTACAGAGTTACAGCAGTTTATGTTCATCCTGAACATGTGTTCTGAGTTGTACTACAACAGTACAGATACTATATACTGTAGTATAGTACATATTATACTATACTATACTAACCTATAATTTGCTCTACTACGGTGTAAAAATACTACGCTACATCACACTATACTGTACTGTACTATATATAAAACTATACCATGTCATACATTGGTTTTGATAATAATAAACAAATATACATATATTGCTATTCTACTGTATGTACAAGTACTACACTGTACTATACTATAATATAAAGATGTTACTGATACTGACTATACAATATGATACATACAAACCTATTTTTCTATACTGCTGTGTAGAAATATTATAGTATAGTATAATATACTAGGTATGATGGCATACTATACTACAAAACTTCACTATACCATAACATACTTTACATTGATAATAACATACTAACCTTTATTATGCTATAATACAGTGTACAAATACATACTACACTAAGTTATACTACTGTACTATATCATGCATTGCTGTTGATAATACATTACTAACCTATATTTCACTACATTATATCATACTATACTATACTCCTCTCTTCTATGCTAACTATACTGCATTATATAACAATATATTATCCTGTATTATACTACGACATTACTATATTTTAGCAGTTCTGACTGGCCCGTTGCTCTCTGTGATGTCCCGTTGTGTAAGACTGTTGCAGTGTATTCAGGGGAGCTCTGTGGTCCCGCCCTCTGCAGTGATTGGCGGCTCAGCAGTGTGTTGAGGCCTGCAGCAGGTTTCACTACATCTCCAGTGTTACAGTGACTCCCAGCTGCTGGTTGCTGGTCAGCTGATGATGGTGGTGGTGGTGCTGCTGCTGTGTAACAGAGCTGTATCACTGCAGGTGCAGAGAAGCCTCCTCCCCTCCTTCCCAGTCCATCCAGTCCTCTGTCAGAGCTGGTCTGACTGGAAACACAGCGGACACTCTCCATTGTATCTGCAGTCCGCCTGAGCTCTGCATGCACTGATGACAGCCCGTGGCATTGCATGCAGAACCGCATGGTTTGGGGACTGACATGCATCACTTTGAACTTTAAATTTCCCCCACGAATCCACTGAAAACTGATAACCATTCATGGCAGATATGTTGCATCAGAGCAGAGTCGAACCCAGAGTTCAGTTCAGGTCGACTGAGTGGAGAGCACTGAAGTGACGGGTGGTGACAGATGAATGTACTTTCAGACAGCAGCTATGAGAGTGATGCTCCGTGAGAAACAGGCCTGCTGAGGAACAGGGCCACCACATCCTCCCTACTAATCCATATTCAGTGTTCAGGAACAGTGTTTATGGTTGTCTAGTTCAGAGCCCCTCCAGGATTCTGTTACTTTGCCACTGCAATAATTACCCCAACTTCAACCAATCCCCACACTGTTTGCAGGTTTTTCAAGTTTTAGCCAGTCTTTGCAATGACCAAAACAAATCAGAAAAATGCTTGTAAATTTGACCAATTGCCACCTTTTCGTTCACTACAACCACTATGAGCTCAGGTCGAATAGTATCAAACGTTGACCTCAACAAACCAAAGCATAAATCCAAATATGTAAAGGCCTCTGGTGCTTTCTCTCCCCTGAAGGCGTCTTCTCAGGCAGAGCTCTCTCCCGGGCTGTTTGGTCCCCAACAAGCTCCTCAAACTCAAATCTCAGAAAAGTGTTTCTAACCCTGATCTAACTCATCCAGCTCAGTGCCTCTGCCCAGCCATTTCATTTATTGAGCTTGTTGGGAGCGATACCCGACTCGGGAGTGTACACTACCTGCCAGGGCTCATTCAGGGCAAAAAATGACCCAACTTCCCAAGTTCAACTCCATGGCTAGCTTCTTTGACGAAACAAATACCTAAATAACAAAACAAGTTATTTGTCGCTGCATTCCAAAATTATTCTGGCTATTTTTTGCTTTCGCTGGAAGGGCTGGGTGTCTTCTGAAAATGTGCGACGCTTGTGCTGATATAAAACCAAAACAATTCTTTTCTCCAGGAATATAAACCTCTTTCTGCAAAACCCTTCCTAAGAAATCACTCAGGAATTACAGACCTGTAAAATAAAGTGTTACTGAACTTTCTGATTACAGACATTTGGCACCAGCTTTCAGTTTTGATACTCAGTGCTAAAAATACATTTCAGTCTACCAAAAACATATTGAGGTTGAATACCCAGCCCTTCTCAGTATCAGTAATTCTTTATTTATATTTTCCCTCTGAATTGTATTTTTCAAGGAATAGTCCGACATTTAATGAACTCCTCTTCTTCTTCTCTTCCTCTCTGAGAGTCAGATGTTCAGATTGATGCAACTCTCATGTCTGTATGCTGAATATGACGCCACGGCCAGCAGCTGGTTAGCTTAGCTTAGCATAAAGACTGGAAGCAGGGGAAACAGCTAGCCTGGTTCTGTCCAAAGGGAACAAAATCCACCTACTAGCAGCTATAAAGCTCCCTGATTAACACCTTATATTTCAGGGTTTTGTAACTGTACAAAAACAGACATGTTGTGTTTTATGGGGTTTTATGGTGTTAAGCAGTGGAGTTTGTTCCCTTTGGACAGAGCCAGGCTAGCTATTTCCCCCTGTTTCCAGTCTTTATGCTAAGCTAAGCTAGCTATTTCCCCGTTTCCAGTCTTTATGCTAAGCTAAGCTAGCTGTTTCCCCAGTTCCAGTCTTTATGCTAAGCTAAGCTAGCTGTTCCCCCTGTCTCCAGTCTTTATGCTAAGCTAAGCTAGCTGTTCCCCCTGTTTCCAGTCTTTATGCTAAGCTAAGCTAGCTGTTTCCCCATTTCCAGTCTTTATGCTAAGCTAAGCTAGCTGTTCCCCCTGTCTCCAGTCTTTATGCTAAGCTAAGCTAGCTGTTTCCCCCTGTTTCCAGTTTTTATGCTAAGCTAAGCTAACCAGCTGCTGGCTGTAGCTTCATATTCAGCGTACAGACATGAGAGTGGTGTTGATCTGAACATCTGAGGAAGAGAAAGAAGAGGATTTCCTTATACTGTTCCTTTAACTAAAGTCCCAGAGTTAATGCCAGTGTTTTAGAAGAGTCTCTTTAGCCTGAATGGATCGTGTCGGGACGTGCTCCTGTGCCATGCTGATGGTTGTTAGTTCAGATGGTGGATTAGAAACCAGCCCGTTCTGATCTCTGATGATTCGGTGGAGTCGATGGTTGTCGGGCCGTCGCAGCATCAAACCTGCAGCTGCAGTCAGGATGAGAGCAGAGTGTCCGGCTGCTTCCTCTGCACACATGATATTTGCTCTAGTTACTGCAAATACCATCACACCCCCAACCCCAACACCCCCCCACCGGCCTGTAGCCTGATCCAGCTGAAGAATGGCTTCTAATGGCAGCCAGCCATCTCTAATGCCTGTTGCTATACTGGACTGCACAGGGCTGTGGTTAGACTGGGAGCCTCCCAGTAGCAAAATTATGTGTTTAATTTACTGAATGTTGTGCCTTCTGTCTTCATTTATCTCCTCACAGATAAATGGCTCTTTTAAGCTGGGAGCTGCTCGTGTTCTGTCTGGCTGGCAGATGCAGTGCCTAGTCCCCGGCCTCCAGGACAACGCCAACATGAACGGGACGTCCGAGCAGGCCGACATCCTGCCGCCAAACTGCATGGTCAAAGACCGATGGAAAGTGGTGAGTCAGGAAAATGATACGCTTGAATCATGTAGCATACTGTATATGCGTACATATCGTATACATACCCATATACTGACATATACATACACGCACTGATACATACGTTAAGCTTGTGTACTCTAAATGTACAGTGTACAGTGCAAGAGATGCACCTTATAACACACGGATGCACACATTTGTATGATTTCATATTATATTAATTATTCTTTTTTCAGATTTTTGTATTGTTTGTGTATTTTATTGTGTAATTTTAAATGTATTTATTTATTTGCACAAGTAAAAATTAAATAAATGAGAAAAGGACAACAGAGAATAATGTACAGGGAGAGGAACCTTATGCATTACTTCTACCTAAATAACAAAATTTCATATTCACAATGTTGAAGATAGATAAAGGTTATAACATCAAACTATAAGGATAATAAAAACAGAGGTGGAAGTCTTTTTTAAAGGTGCTCTGTAGGAAGTTCAGACTCCTGAATCCAACTGACAGAAACACAAAGAGTCAAAATGTTCCATGAACATCATTCAGAACAAAACTGTTGATGTTTTTATTTTTGCATAAATGCATCTGGGTCAAACTGCTGAAGAGAGAGCCTCACACATGGATCCCGCATTTCCTGTAAAGTTTCCTGCTTCAGTGTTTCCAGATCATCACACTGATCAGAACACTGTCATTACCGCCGTGTGCTGATGCATCCGGCAGGAATCTCAAAACTCCACCTGGTGGTGTGTTCGAGGACACTCCAACAAAGTTGGCTGTTAAAAATAGTGAATTCACAAGTGGTTTTAAGGAAAATGAAAACTAGAATACAAACTAAGACAAAGGATGATGTTCAGCAGCAGCAGATGTTCAGTAGCCTTGAAGACAGCCTCTGCTCTCAGCTCCATCACCACCTGAACTCAACACACCTTTGACTAAAATATAAAGTTGGTGGAACATCAACTGTGATGGATTCTCTCTCTCTGCAGGGTGATTTATTTTATTGAAGTGAACTGAAACCTTTGGCTGAAAGGAAAGAAGGAAAACCAGGATATACAGTATGTGTGTATATATATATATATATATATATATATATATCCTTTGAACTTCCTTTGGTTTCTGAAATAAGAAATTACATAATGCAGCTCCTGTCTCAGCCAATCACATCGCAGCGTTGAGCCTGCAGGCTGTTTGCACTTCACTAGTCAATTTACTGTCTCCACTGAACCGCCAAGGTTCAACACACACACACACACACACACACACACACAGTTCAGAGTTTTGCTCAAAGACACTTCAGCAGGATTCAGTCGGCAAACATGAACTAGCAACGAGAACTAAAGGGAAAAGAAAAGAGAAGAAGGGAAAGAGAAGGGAAGAAAGGATGAAAGAGGAGATGAAGGAGGAAGGAATAAAGAGAAGAAAAGAGGGAAATAAGGGAAGAGGGGAAGGAGGAGAAAGAAAGATGGGAGTAAGTGAAGAAAGGAGGAAAGAGGAGAAAAGGGGGAAGAAAGAGAGAAGAAATCTCGCCTCTCAGGTGGGAAGAAATAAAGAGGAGAAATATAAGAAGAAGAGCTGAAGGAAAGAAGGACTGAGGAAGAATGAAGAGAAGTTTCCTGTTGCCTTCAGGGTTGATTTCTTTATTTTCTAAAGAATTAATGATTATTATTATCTGTCAATGGGACAGGGAGAAGGAGAAGGATAGGAAGAGGTGCAGAGAGCTGGAGAGAGAATAAAGAAGGGATGAGACACTGAAATGGTTTAAGTTCTTCTCTATTTTTTAACAAACGACTGCTGTCAGTCAAAACGCTGAAACCAGAACTTCTCTCATTTCTGTGAGGATTCTGTTTTACGGATGTTGGTGTTTTAGTTTGGCGAAGCTCCAGTTTAACACATAATGAGAGATTAACAGACCGAACTGATCCAGTCTGTCCTACGTCCTGTGTCCCAGCTGAAGAAGATCGGTGGGGGCGGGTTCGGGGAGATCTACGAGGCCTTGGACCTGCTGACGCGGGAGAACGTGGCGCTGAAGGTGGAGTCGGCCCAGCAGCCCAAACAGGTGCTGAAGATGGAGGTGGCAGTGCTGAAGAAGCTACAGGGTGAGACACCTTCAACGCACTGTCCCACATTTAAACATTAGGTCCAACAAAACTTAACTTTTTTCTTCTTTCTATTGTCCCTGTATGTTCTGTTTACTCCCCCTGACATTTTGTTCTCAGGATTGTTCATTTCATTCAATAAAGAGGAAAAAAAGCTAACAGGCTTGCTAACTGTCAGTCTCCAACAGGACACCAAGTCACCACAGTTTATTAAAAGCTAAATTGTGAGGTTCTTCAACTTTTAGGACGGACTAGTTGGTGGTTTTAGCTTCTTTAAATTAAATCCAGCTGGTGACTGATTCAAACTAAAGTCAGAACCAGAAGTGTAACGTTTGGACGTTTTGTGTCTCTTTTTGTGTAAGTCAACCCTTTATTATCACTGTCCACACCCAGACAGGAGGTTGCAGTCCACCGACACTACACAGGGTTTCTGGGTGTTGTTTTGTGGTTCTGTCTGGAGACCTGGAACAGCCACAAAATAAACAATGGCTTTTTATTTATCTTGTTTAAGCTCTGACATCTGAGACATTAGAGTCACAAGAACCAAACAAATTCATATGATCCTGTTCGTGACGCCCAAGTTCCTGACTGTTTTCACTGGTTAATGTTCAGAGGCTGGAGGAGAGTTTATATTCAGGATGGTAAAAGCTAAAATCCTACAGCCTTCTACATGTTGGTAAAGTGGTAAAGATGATGATGATGATGATGATTGTGTAACATTATTATGTCACTGTTGAACTAAAGCACTGATTGTCACGTTTGTGTGTCAGGGCAGCACGTGATTGGCCGGTTTGCTTTCACTGAGTCACTGCAGCTCGAGTTTCCAGCTGTTGACGGACAGTCACTCTTCCACCTCCTTAACATGCTTTTTAAACTTACTAGATTTTCTCCTGAAGCTTTCAACCAATAGGATTTCACTTAGAGTGGAATATTCAAACCCAGGCACCATCCCATCATGCCCTGTTAATGATGCATTAGTAGAATATAGACATTTATTATGAATAACAATCGGAAACCATTAGCTTTTGCTATTTTGCAGATACATACAAAATGAGGATTCATTCTGATAAATTGAGGAAAAATCCAGGTGACAATATGTTTAGAACATATTTTGTTCATGTGAAATAATTATACATCCTACATCCCGTTAAAACAAGAAAGATGTCACAGTAGCAACTTTATATTTATTTAACCTTTATTTATACAGGGTAGGTTGGTGGATCAAAACTGCTCTTTTACAGCAGCGACCTGATATCAGTTTAGTAAAATAATAAAGCGAAATAACAGGAACAGAGTTGATTAATAAATATAATAGGGCTGCAACTAAGGATTACTTTTATAATTGAATAATCTGGCAATTATTTTCACGATTCATTGATTAATCCTTGTGTCTATAAAACATCAGACAACAGCAATGCCCATTACAATTTTGATTTCATCAAATGTCTCGTTTTGTCCGACCAACAGTCCAAACCCAAAGATATTTAATTTACTATAAGACAAGGAAAATCAGCAACCTCTCACATATGAAAAGCTGCAACTGTCAACTTTTTTTGCTTGAAAAATGAGTTAAATGATTTATCAATTATCAAAATAGTTGTTGAGAGCGCTGAGAGGGAACCAGAACAGATAAACAAGGAGCTGAAACACACTATAAAACTCAGATTCAGCTGATCGTTCACCACCAGAGGCACCAACACACTGTTTTCACATTGTTCTTATAAAAATATCGATTGCAGCCGCGTAAAGCACTAATTTAAGATTAATAACAGCGTCTTGCAGTGCATTAAAGAAGAGTTGCAATTTTTCTAAGGCTAATTGCACAGAATCAGCAACACAATATAAAGCTGTATCGTCTGCATAAAGACGGTTTTTACAATCTCATCCTTAGTAACTGACAGGCTGGCTTCACACGCTGGTGTTCTGGTCTGATAAGTAGCTGTTAATCCAGTTACAGGTATCAAGATACTACATATATAAGGTCCAAATGTTATTTAATGCTGACTTTAAAATGATATTGACTTGCCGATATTTTCTAGTTGCAAGACGTAGAGGAAGAAATGGTCCTGGTTTCATGTCGTGTGTGATGTTTGTGGCAGTGTGAGTGTACAGAGCTGAGGAGAAAACTTTATACCAGGCGCACTAAACTGCTCAGTAATTTCAACTTAGAAATAGAAATAATATAAACGACCAGGCTGATTTAAATGGACTCGTACTGATTCAGTAAAACCTGAAGGTTCCTTCTTAACCTTGGAAATAGTCGACAAAATAATTTTTACTAGATGCACTAATTCTACACAGATTCATTTTACAGTTACATTAAGTCTTTGATTAATGAATGAGTTCAGGTTTACTCCATAAGGCTCCACATTCAGACCAGTATTAGTACTGAAATGTGGCGTGTTGGGGTTGACATAAATATCTGTGACTCATCCGAGATGCCCACATGTAAATACCCAACAGGTCTTAGTCATGGAACTTTATTTAAACTAGAAAAAAGATTTTCAGGTTTCTGCAGAGATTTAATTTAGTACATGCTAATACGCTAACAATGTTTCTTAATTCAGTCAGTTTAGTGGGACGTTTGTGTGTGAAATGGTTCTGAGTTGACTGATGTCACCGAGTTACTGATAACAGATCAGTTGACTGAATTGATTAGGACACTTTCCAGTGTGTCAGATGTTGTGATTGAACCTCTTTTCTTTTCCAGGTAAAAACCACGTCTGTAAGTTTATTGGCTGTGGGAGAAACGACAAATTCAACTACGTGGTCATGCAGCTTCAGGTGAGTCAGAGTGTGGACGACTACACGCCGAGGCTACACGAGCCTATAGAGGCTTTTATTGTGAAGGATATAAACACAGACTGGACAAAGAGACAAACAACAGAGACGAGGTTTTGATAGTCAGACTATGACTAAGACTCATGGGAGTTGTAGTTGTTGAATGCCAATAAAATAATCATTGTTTAGGTGTTCAGATTTTTCTGTCCAGTACAGCAGTAGATTCTCATTTATCACAGAATGTGGACAGTAAACCTCCAAGTCAACAGTGTGAGCAGGACGTCAGCTTTAGACAAAAGAGATGCTCGGGATGTTCAACAGATGAAATTAGCTCGTGTAAATGTGGAAGTTTTGCAGTCTTAAGATACTAGTTTGAAATTGGTTACGAAATAATGAAAAACCTTTTGTCTGACCTCTGCTGTGTGATGCTAGAAATTTAACCCAGCAGGCATTATTGTTAGTTTATGATTTAGTTCAATAAACTTGTAATCCAAGATTTCATACATTAGAATCAGAACAAATACACAATTCAATAAAAATCTGAAACACGTGGAATTGTTCAAGTACAATTTTGGACAGGAAACATATGCATACGTACGGATACATACGTATGCATAGAGTTAATCGGCACCGGCCATGGTCAGTCCGTTAGACGTCTAGCTGTCTGTTAAAACAAAATTACTTGTTGAAAACTACATGTTTTAGATCATAACCTTTCTTTCAGTTGCATTTTCATGACCATATTTTCAGCATGTAAAAGGCTCTTCAGGATCTCACGCTCATGTTAATGAACTATTCCATCCTCATTAAAAGTGAGGTGCCACCGCAGTGATGGCGGCTTCTTTACATCCACTGTAGTTTCTCTTCGTGTGGTTGCTAAGCGACCGTCCCTGTGTTGTTGCAGGGTCGTAACCTGGCCGACCTGCGGAGGAGTCAGCCCAGAGGAACCTTCACCATGAGCACCACCCTGCGGCTCGGGAAGCAGATCCTGGAGTCCATCGAAGCCATCCACTCAGTGGGCTTCCTGCACCGCGACATCAAACCGGTACGGCCTTTCTCTTCTTTTAAGGTCCAATGAGGTGGTTGTTTTCTTCTGTGGGGGGAGGGGCTTGATTTGAAGCATTTGATTGACACTTGATCTAAGGAGCCATTGGCTCTGTGATCTCATTGATCTGGAAAAAGTTTTAAATGGCATAAAATAAAAGATAATAGAACCAAACACAAAGTAAAGAAATGTCATTTTTCACTTCAGTGAGTCACACAACAGAATTAATTTGAGTTTTTTAATGTGGCTGGTTAGCCAGTTGCTAACATGCTAGCTAACTGGTGACATCACTTCACTTTGCTTTAATGACCATGTGAACGGAGTCGCTGGAATTTGTTTTCATACAACATGTGAAACAAAAAAGCTCAGTGTAGGCCGACATAACGTATAACACAATAAATAATTAATAATAATCACAATATTCATAGACAACGAAGAGCTGCGTGCGTCACAGAGCGAGCTGCAGGTGAGATATGATGTTACCTGCGATGATTTTGGAGGATCTGTTGACGAAGTGCTAGTTTGTTAGAGATGAAGTGAAGTGAGGTCTGCTGCGATCAAGACACAATAACTTGTACGAAAGCTTCCTCTCAGCTTTTGAAATCTGCCTGTCGAAGTTAATCCAAGATTCACAAAACACATTTCCTTTGAGGTTGAATCCACTGATTTCAGTCCAGAGTTTCTCTGTAATAAATGCTGATGTGACCGAACTCACATGTTGGTTATAAAAACAACGAGTTAGTTTCTGTCTCACAAAGAAGGCAATTTATAATTCATCGTTGGAGTGATAATCTGAAACACTTCATCCTTACATTGAGGTTTAAGAAATAACAAAACTCAGATGGATGCTGTAGCGCCACCATCAGGGGAAAATGTTTGGACACTTTCTTCTGCAGTTGGGTACTGCGTAAAAAAATTGGTAACAAATTCAAATTAAAGTGTTGCCTTGTTTAAAATGTTTATAATCAGACTGTATTAATATTATGCACTCACTCGATGATGGCGGACAGCAGGTTTGTTGATAATTTGATCAAACTAGTGTGTTTGGCTTTCTGTTTTTATAACTGCAGTGGATGAAAGACGAACCTTTTAAAGCCTCATGCACATACTTCTGATTTTAAACGAATGTTGAACAGGAGATGATGTCCGGAGGATTTTGGAGCGCGCTGCTGAATAGATTTGCATGTTAAGGAGCAGAGCTGGAACAAAAGCTGGAGGACAAACACTGATGAGTGTTGTGGATCAGGGAGGTCAGAGTGAGGAAGAAACCCCTGCAGACCGTCTGCTACGCCTCAGCTTCACCAGCCTTAGAGGGAAACTCCGGTATTTTTAAACCTGGGCCCTATTTTTTACATATTTTAGTCTAAATGACTCAAACTTACCAAAAGTTTTGGAACTGGTCCAGTAGATCGCCTCCGCCGGCAGTCGGGAACAGGCTGCAATGGCTGCAACGTAATCCTTGAGGGCAACTGCACCCATCAAACTGCGTCCACCAAAAGTGCTTGTTTTTAACACTGACTCTGGTTCAGTCTGTTAAGTGTCACGTAAACCCAGAGTTCAGATCTACACACATCCAGCATGTAACAAGAGATACATGAACAAACAACACAGCCTCATATTAACTTCACATAAACAAATAAATAGATTGGAGACACATTAACGTCCAACAGGAGGGATGATTACAGCGAGTAAAACCCCTTTCAGTGTTCACATGAGCGTGTGACTATAATGTCGGTTCTGCCTTGTTTTGTTCCTGCAGTCAAACTTTGCGATGGGCCGGCTTCCCTCCACCTACAGGAAGTGCTACATGCTAGACTTTGGTCTGGCGCGGCAGTACACCAACACCACCGGAGAGGTCCGACCGGTAAGAAACTTTATCGACCACAACGTCCATGCCGACAGTTAGCACCGAAAATTCTGCATCGTATCAGAGAAAGTGTTTTCCAGACTTTGACCGCCTGTTGTTGTACGGAAGACCAGCCCTGCCACCAAGATAGATAAAAATTAGAAATAATAAAAATAAAAATTGTGACTTGTTACAATTGAAGAGTCATAATTTTTAGTTACTGGGACATGAGCCTAAATTATGATAGCTCATTATATCTCATGATGTTAGATGTTCTCTCATAATTTTGATATGTTAAATCACATTTTATAAGCTGGACTAAAAGACAGGATGATAAACACGAAGAGAATCAGATAAACATTGGAAACAAAGTATAAATTAATGATTTATATTTTCACCATTGTGAGTTAAAGGTCAAAGATTTCTAAATTCTTTGATTTTAATTATTAGTTTGATTTAAAGGAAAGTCAATCAAAATGATAAGAAATTCAATAAAAAAAATGTTATATTTTATAGACATGAGACATATGTGAACATTTTTATTTTTATTATTTCCATATTTGCATCATTTTAATTTTTTTATGTACATTTTCTTTTTGCATTATTTCTTTTCATCTTTTTTATTTGTTTTGTTTTTGTCAGGAATGGTCTTCCATACGCAGCACATACTGTTATCTCTATTTTCCTCTGATGTTAGTGGTTCAGTTTCCTTTAAGCTGCTTTAAAAAGTAAGAAAAATAAAAATCTAAAAAACATACAGTCAGGCAGGCAGACAGACAGACAGACAGACAGACAGACAGGCAGACAGACAGACAGACAGACAGGCAGGCAGGCAGGCAGACAGACAGACAGACAGGCAGACAGACAGACAGACAGACAGGCAGACTGGTCTGTAGGTCTGTATTGTTCCTCCTGTCCTGTATGTGTGTCAGTGATTCACAGTGATCAATAAGCACTGATTAGGTATTATTGTATGAGGTGATTTTGGAACAGCAGTTTAGAAGAGCATGATGCTGCATGAGGGGATTTTCTAGATTTGAAGGCTTGAATGGAAAAGGCTTTTATTGTGAAAATACCTCCAGATGTTTTTATGCATCAGACCGGCATTGCGTCATCGAGCGTCAAGGCCACACCCCCTTTTGGCAGAAAGACTGGCGCTGTGACGCAACGAGAGAAACAGCCAGCTGTTAGCAGGTAGCAGTACCAAGTACCTGTTTGTGCTGGGCTGGTGTATTGATCGTCAGTCAGTGATCAGGACTGCTGGTCTTCGTAGTTTCACTCTGATCAAACTGCTGCTGTCAGCCTCTCTCTCTCTCTCTCTCTCTCTCACTTCTCTCATTCATTTATGATGTCTCTCTCTCAGACTGAGCTCTCAGCTATTTTTAGACCAGCGAGTATGTGAGCTGCTTCCACTTACTGTCAGCCTCCTCTCATCCTCCTCTTCCCCTCTCCTCCTCCCCCTCTCATCCTCATCCTCCTCCTCCTCCTCTCATCCTCCTCTTCCCCCCTCTCCTCCTCCCCCTCTCATCCTCATCCTCCTCCTCCTCCCTCTTCCCCCCTCTCCTCCTCCCCCTCTCATCCTCATCCTCCTCCTCCTCCTCTCATCCTCCTCTTCCCCTCTTTCTCATCCTCATCCTCCTCCTCATCCCTCCTCTTCCCCTCGTCCTCATCCATCTCCTCTCATCATCATCTTCCTCTCATCATCACATCGTCATCATCTTCACACTCTTCATCATCATCTCGTCATCGTCATCTCGTCACTCCTCTTTCTCCTCCTCTCATCCTCCTCTTCCCCCCTCTCCTCCTCCCCCTCTCATCCTCATCCTCCTCCTCCTCTGATCCTCCTCTTCCCCCCTCTCCTCCTCCCCCTCTCATCCTCATCCTCCTCCTCCTCCTCTCATCCTCCTCTTCCCCCCTCTCATCCTCATCCTCCTCCTCCTCTCATCCTCCTCTTCCCCCCTCTCATCCTCATCCTCCTCCTCCTCTCATCCTCCTCTTCCCCCCTCTCCTCCTCCTCCTCTCATCCTCATCCTCCTCTTCCCCCCTCTCCTCCTCCTCCTCTCATCCTCATCCTCCTCTCATCCTCCTCCCCCTCCTCCTCTTCCCCCCTCTCTCTCATCCTCATCCTCCTCTTCCCCCCTCTCATCCTCCTCCTCCTCCTCCTCTTCCCCCCTCTCATCCTCCTCTCATCCTCCTCTTCCCCCCTCTCATCCTCCTCTCATCCTCCTCTTCCCCCCTCTCTTCCTCATCCTCCTCCTCCTCCTCTCATCCTCCTCTTCCCCCCTCTCTTCCTCCTCCTCCTGCAGTGTTGCGTTGCTTCTGTTGCAGCAGTGAGATGAATATTTGATACTCCTGCATGCGTCAGTGGGCGAGAGACCTCAGGCTCCCAGCCTCTCTCTCTCTCTCTCTCTCTCCACCTGACTCAGCTTCTGTCCAATGATCTGAGAGCACCCCCCCCCCCCCCCCATTCTACCCCTCCCCCACTCTTCCTCTCCTCTCTCTCTCTCTCAGAGTGACATCACCTGATCAAACAGGAAGTCCTCCCACCTGACAGCGTCTGTCTACATCAGGTCACATGACCAGGTCTATTAGCAGTAGTAGTATCACAGTATCAGTAGTATTAGTAGTAATAGTAGCAGGTGTTATATTATTATTGATATAACATGTAACATATATTAATAATATATTCACACAGTATTACAGTACTGCAGTAGTACTGTCATAGTATCAGTAGTTTGAGCTTCAGTTTCTACTCTAGCAGTCTGTCAGGATGTGTGTGTGTGTGTGTGTGTGTGTGTGCGTGTTCTGTTGATTAAAACCACAGACTGTAAATAAAGATGGCCGACGTGGCTCCTCTTCCTCCTGCTGTACAAAAACAAAGCCCAAATATCCCGGATACGGGAGCTGCCATCTTGCGCTGGTGACATTATTTGGAGCCAGAGTCTGCGCTGTAGTGATCGAGGTCCCGCCCATACACCCGCCCGAACCAATCACAGCACACTCACAGCTGTCAATCATGACGTCTCACCCCCTTTTTATAGCATCAAATAACTAATTAAAACCAAACTGATCAGAAAAACGAACACTTGAACAAACATCAGCGTGATAAGAACTACCTAACATGACAGAAACCATCTGTTTTGGCTTCACTTTTGGAGGGCTGTCATGTCGGCCATCTTTATATACAGTCTGTGGTTTGAACATGCAAACGGTCCTGTTTCCTCTTAGGCTACGTCCACATTACTGCGTTTTTGTTTTAAAACGGTGTTTTAAAACAAAAACGATCTCCATACACAAGAGCGTTTTTATCACAGTTTCAGAAACAATCTCTGTCCATACTACACACCTGAAAACGCATATCACGTGACCATTCACGTGTTCTGGGCATGCACGTGCCGGTGTAAACAGGAAGCAGATCGTCTACTCTGCGGCTGGTTGCTTAGTTGCAGAAAATACTACAAACAAAGAGCATCAATGGTGGAAGGTAAGAGCAGAGATTTCTCTGCTTGGACCGACGACCAGGTGGAACTGTTACTGAAAGGAAGTGTTGTGATTCGTTATTAATGTTGAATTAACCGCTGGGAGTCAAGGCCGGTGTTGTTTGTGTCTGGGAAGGGTCACATGATTCGGGCGTGACGAATCAGGGAAGGCACGTCGTGGCTGATTAGACCCAATCAGAAAGTGAATGTGGGTGTCTGCGTCATCGTTTTAGAACGTCTCCGTTTTTGCTCGTCCTCACTAAAAAAACGCAACCCGGAGTTTTCAAACTAAAACGGGGTCAGCAGTGTTTTCAAATGTCTCCGTTTTAGGGGTTATAAAACGCCGGAGTCGTGTGGACGCTAGGCGTAAACGTAGCAAAAGTTATGCATTTTAAAACAAAAACGTAGTAGTGTGGATGCAGCCTTAGTTTTCTTTTTCTGAAGTGTTTTCACTTTTTCTCCACAGAAATCCGTCTCAATATTTAAAGAATTTTGTCTACATTTCAACTCTTTTCCAAAACAACTAACTCTCACATTTCTGACTTTTGTCTAAAAAATAAAATTTGGATAAAGATAAATCTCCTAACAATTGTATTAATAAAGTGTTCATTTTAAAATATGATAATTTCAGAAGAACGATGGACAGACTGCAGCACCTTTACTTTGACATCAGTTTGCATGATGTTCAGTCTGTATTGATCACCAATCATCAGTTCCCTTATCAATGATTTATGTTCTGCTGTTTTATCTGTTGACTGTCTTTGAGTTTCATCGTTTTACGTTTCAGTCTTGTTTTTGTTTTTCTTACAGTTCCTTTGGACTTATGATTTTGACGTGCATGCCTCCCGTTTCTTCATCATCTCCATGGTTACCCAGGGATGTGAGTGGTTTCTATAGCAACAGAGGGGTCACAGCCGCATCGCCAGCCAACCGCTGAAGTGTAACCTGAAACCGAAAAAGGAAAAAACATGTTAGTCACCATCAGAGATTAAAGTTGTTAGACGATGCAAACACACTGCTGTCACTATAACTTCATTAACACATTTTACAGCTTTCATGAAGTACGTCGTCACTCCTTCAACACTTTTCAACCATTTTTCAGTAACAGTTAGTAGTAAAGACTTTAGTGAGGTGTCAATCAGTTGCTAGGAAACGTCTGCAGCACGTCCAATCAAAAGCAATCTGCTGTGTAAACAGGAAGTCACTGCAGCATCACGAGCAGTAACATAACCTCCAAAAATAACAGTTTTTATTCAACTTAACTCTGCATGTTTCAGAGTTTGCGGTATTCACTCAGTTTCATGCTAATGTGGCTGATTGGATTTGGCCATTTAGCTTAATATTATTAGCATGATGTTTTATAATTTGAGAGTAATTTGAAATCTTCCCAGTTTATGATATAAGTCAGATATAACGACCATATTTCATATTACCTCCTTTACTCTTCACTCTAAACGGGTTAGGTGTTAGCATGGTCAGTTGTTTACGTGTGGGTCCCCGTTTTGTTTCTCTCGTGCGCCCTAGTGATGTGTGTAGTAACGAGTCGTCTCAGAGTCATTCGTTCATTTTGGCCGCGCCTGCGCAATAATAATAATGCATGAGTTTCGTTTTTCTCACGTGACAGCTGACTGGTTTGGGTCGTTCGTTTGTTAGTCTTTCGTTCATTTTTCACGTGACAGCTACACAGGCCGGTTGTCCTATCACTAGTGCGCCCGCGGGTGACGCGAGGCACCAATGGTGTCACACGATTCCACGGATCAGCAGGTGACGTGCCGAGAAATGTAGGAAGAAGAAGACGACAACAGCTAGCCAGCAAACATGGAGGGAAACAACATAACGTTTAGCATGTCGGCTCAGGAAGGACTGACTCTGAACGTGAACATAACTTTGGATGGTTTAGCAGAAAACTCCACAGAGCAGCTTTAAAGAGGGAAAGAAAAGGAAAGGGAAAAGCAGAGTGAAATCCCAGTGAGCTCTGACCTAAAGACGTCAAGGTTTACATACTGCAGATCCACATATCCACTCTCAAGTCACGGCCTGTCTCCCAGTTGTCATGGGAACCTACACCTGATACCACGCCTTGGCTGACCCCTGTGTTCCTGGGAGGCTGTGGATGCAGCTGCTGTTTCTGTTTGTGTCATTACTTTGGTTTTTAATTGACATCTGGAACATGAATCAGATCTGAATATAAAGAGTTTAGAAATGTCGTTGTTCCCACGTTCTCTCGTAATTATTTATATTAGCAACACATGCGCCAAAACCTGAGCCGTGGTTTCCACTCCGTTTCAGTTTGGCACACGAAATGGCTGCTGCCGGTAAACAAAATACTGTTACTGTTTTGTTCACGGTGCTGCTGTTAAACTCGGTGACTGCAGAACTGAAGTGGAGTGGAAACCCAGCCCAGATCAATATTAAAGTATTAAAGTTCTGATGAGAGGAACATTTGGAACAGCAGACACGAGGAGCCGGAGAACAAGAAAACCTCTCGGTGTCTGGTTTCACTGTGTTTGATGGATGTCAATTTCTAAATCTGAGTCTGACTTTGCTTTTCTTGTGTTCAGCCGAGGACCGTGGCGGGTTTCAGGGGGACAGTCCGCTACGCTTCGGTCAACGCTCATAAAAACAAGGTCAGTGCTGTTTGTTGAATAATGGAAGATGCTCCACCGGCAGCAGCCATGTTAGTTATTTATCTGCCAGCAGCTACACGAGTGATAAAACCAATAATGTGTTTATGTTGTGTTCCTCCAGGAAATGGGTCGCCATGACGACCTGTGGTCATTGTTTTACATGTTGGTGGAGTTTGCTGTTGGACAGTTGCCATGGCGAAAGATCAAAGACAAGGTCTGACTGTTTCACCTGAACATGAACAAACCAGTAACACACTGTACTACCACCACGAGTACTAGTACTACTACTACTACCACTACTACTACTACAACATCGTGCAGCGTTAGCCTGCGAACGCCTGCTGAATCATGTTTTATAGCTTCAGACTTTTAGAAAAGGTTTAAAGCTGCACTGATTAATATCTTATATGATCAAATTAATATGTATAATGTGAAAGGGGCCGCTTGTATTTGTGAACCCACCGAGAATGATCTCCATCTCTGCAGCTCTGCAGAGCTCTTTAGCCTCTTTGTAGCCTCTAGTTCTGGTTTTGCAGCACATTTCCTATCTGGTTTAGAGGCTAGCTGGGGAACATAGTGGAGCATTTAGCACATAAAGAGCCAAATATTTCCCTCAAAAGCAGAGCTGGACAATCACCACTCCACATGAAGGATCATGCTGCTCTGTGACTGCTGGAGGTGGAAATAAGCAGCTGTTTGCTAACATGTTAGCATCAACTACTTTAGAAGATATGTCAGATGTTTGTCCACAGTTAGTGTTTTCACACTGACTAAATAATTGATGAGCATCTGTAACGGCGTGTGTCTACCTGTGGACTTGTGGTGGATGTGTCCCCTTACAGTATGTCTATGGTGCAGGAAGGACGGCACGGCCATGCAGGACTGGCTCTTACTCTGGTTCTCTCTTTATTCTGAAGCTCCAGCCTGGAGTAAAAATCAACAGCACACAGTCATCATCAACAGTGTGTTACGCAACTGCAAGCAGATCTGTGTAACAAAGAGTGGAAAGATTACTGTCGAAAGTAATTACTAGAAAACGTTACAGCCGCCAGCCAGCCAGCAAGTGCATGGCTAGCTAACAAAGGTTAGCATTAGCTTAGAATGCAACCAAAAGTGCTACTCGTGGATAAAGTTACTATTTCTGCACATAAGCGTCTGTAACTTTCAGAGTACAAGCTAGTAGTGCTTACAATCAAAATGAGCATTACAGATAGTTTGCAAAAATGATTTTAAAGCATCAAATACAGAAATATTGATTACAATATTGCTCACCTGCACCCACCTCCAGCCTAGAAGTATTTTTCTTCTTGTAAGGAGGAACACTCTCTCTGCAGTTGCACTATTAACCCACCAGGTGGCTCTAAAGCTATTCACATGTAAGACAAGCAAATCAATTTTGTAGAAATTCATAAGAGGTTATTTCTGTCACACATCACCTGTTTTACATTTCAAAGGTGCGAAGTCAGAACTGAACCTGAATCTTCATTAATTCACTGCAGCTGAAAGAGACTTTTGGTGTCTTTTCCAGGAACAAGTGGGTCAGATTAAAGAGCGTTATGACCATCGGATGCTGCTCAAACAGATGCCTTCAGAGTTTAACATCTTCCTGGACCACGTCCTGGCCCTGGACTACTACACCAAACCAGACTACCAGGTACAGGCCGTGAAGTGAGCTGTGTGGTCTGTCTGCAGGATGTCAGTTCGGGTTCGTGACTCCGTCTTGTTGTTCTGTCCAGCTGCTCATGTCGGTGTTTGAGAACAGCATGAAGGAGCGAATCATCACCGAGAACGAGCCTTTTGATTGGGAGAAGGGAGGGAGTGACGTCACGCTGTCGACCAGTGCCTCCACCCAGCCACAGCACAACACCCGACCCACCGCCGCCATGGTGGGGTAAGAACCAAACCATCAGCTGCATGAGAGCCGCTTTACGCCTCCTAAACCTGAACAAGAGACCAGATTCATGTGTGGTACTTTCTGTATATATAAGTGTATATATATTAATATAAGTATTAATAAATTGGAATCCTTTAAACCCATGGCAGTACCATTGAGCCCACTGAGGTCATGTGCTCAGTATTTTGGCGGTGTGGAAATACAGTGAAAGCCACGACAATGATCAGATGATCAGTCACTACACAAACACAAATGTCAGGAGTTACACGCCGGGTGAAGAGACGCCCTGGCCACAGGTAGCTCCAGCTTTTAACTCGGCTAGCTAGCTGTTTCCCCCCTGCTTCCAGTCTTTATGGTAAGCTAAGCTAACCACATCCTGACTTCAGCTCCGTTCTTTGTGTTTGGACTATTCCTTTAAGAAGCAGGTGTGGAAATGAACAAAATAATGCAAAACATGTCTTATCCATAAAAGCACGTAGGACTCAGCATTTCTAAAATCTTGGCTGCAGCCAGATAATAATAATAATAACAACAACAACAACAACAACAATAACTTTATTCACAGAGCTCCTTTAGAAACAGACTTTACAAAGTGCTTTGGCAGACAAAGCAAAAGCAGAATACTCAGAAGGACAAAAGCAAGACAAAGTTCATTAAAAATAAATACAAATAAAAAGACGATAATAAGACAACAGACGGCATTATGGGATTGACCAACACAACCTGCTGCCGTCTGAGGCCACGCCTCCACTCGGCCAACACAGGGCTGAAATAAATGAGGACGTCTGCGTGTTTTTAACCTGAACTCTAGAGCTGTGTCCCAAATCGTGTACTTGTGTACTCAAACTTATTTTAAGTATTTTGAGTGCATAAGTGCGTTCACACTGGTAAGTATGGCAAAATGCAGTGTACTGTAAGTACCCGGATGGTGTACACAAAACGGCCAGAAAGTTGAGTGAGGAACGCTGCACACTTCTCTCCCTCAACGGTCGCCATCTTGACCACGGAAGGGGAGGGCCACCAACGTATGACAATGGCGGCTGCGGTTGAGATTGTTACGGCTAAAAGTAAAAGCACGTTCATTTTTCATTCATTTTAGTATAATTGAATTGAAGTCAAATGAGCAAACAAGCTGGCAGATATTTCGGCGTGCGGCAATCGCGGTAAATGTTGGCGATAATGCTCCGCCCGGTTGCAATCTGCCCCATAAAAAGAAGAAGAAGAAGAAGAAGAAGAAGACGCGGTCAAACGTTGCGATCGTCATTTCTGGTAAGCGCACAACAGCAGTTGGGACGACACTACCCTGTCAAAATTAACACACTACACAAGTCAGTACACAGTGTACTGCATGTGAGTGTATTGACGCGTGAAGTACGCGATTTGGGACACAGCACTCAGAATGCCTCAAATACTGAACTGGCGGCGGCCATGTTTTCCTGATGTGTGTGGTTTTAGCACACCTGGGTGTTACAGGAGGTTTCACTGAGAGCACAGAAACATCAGAGACTCCCAAATGAGATTCAGCCATGACATTTAGACTCTAACCGTCTGAACGCCATACCGAGGAGTGTGACGTTAAATTAACGTCAGACTCAGATCACACCGGGAGCTGCTTTGTCCTCTTTTCTGGATCTTCGGACTCCAGCAGCTGCAGAGTTTTTGTTTCAAGATGCAGTAACAAGCTAGATGAGAACCGAAAACCTCAGTACCTGATCAATAAATCACCTGTACGGAGGACCGACCCCTTAAGCTCCCTGCAGGTTCTATGATCAATTCATTGGAATTAGTGCTTCTTTACATTTAAAGCACTGTACGCTTTGTTTGGTATATTCGTCCCTTTAAAAAGGTCAGTTGTGTTTGACCACAGATTTCCAAATAATCCGCTCACTTTCTACAGTGATTTCCCTCCTTAAAGGTTTCAGTCCATTTAATCAACCTGCAGAGAAATAATCCATCACAGTGAACAATTAGTCCTTGACACAGTAAAAGTAGTCCATAGTATTTGTGCCAGAAGTCTAAGAAGTACGGAGTCCAGCAGGATAAAGCCCAGTTCAGACCAAAGATTCGCACCAGGACGGAACCGTGCTCTGGTCCGTCTCAGCTCGACTCGAGCGGGCTGACGGCGTCGCCTGAGACTCAGCTTGTCGCCAGCGGCTGGTTTTAGAACGTAAGGAACGTCACCTGTTTCAACAGCCAATCAGCTTGTAGCAATGTCAGCCGGTCATCTCGACCCACTTGTTTTTTTATGTTTTCACCTTTTCATCAATACTAGAAATGCAACTGTAGCATGTAACTCACTATCACTATCCTCATTCATATTTTAAGATGCTACACGTTTCAACTCGTCTCGTCGCGAATCTTTGGTCTGAACTGGACTTAAGTGTTTTGAACTTCTTATGTAAGAAATGGTTTTTATTCTACATCAAAATTAAACGCTTAAAGGCAAAAAGGCTTATTCTTGTTCTCTGGAAGGGACTTTGACAATTCAGTTTTATTTATATAGCGCCATATCATAACAAAGTTATCTAAGGGCACTTTTTCATATAGAGCAGTAGATTCATATAGAATCAGTAACTTCTTTTAAATCACTTTTTAAAACCCATTTTTATAGACTTTATGTGATGTCGTCTTTTCATTGTCTTTTTATTGCTTTTACTGTTTCTATTTCTTTTTATTTGTATTTATTGATCATTTATATTATATCTTGCTTTTGTTTGCTTTACTGTTTGGCTTTCTGTTGTTATATGGCTTTCTGGGTATCCTGCTTTTGCTTTGTCTGTTGAAGCACTTTGTAAACTCTGTTTATAAAGGTGCTATATAAATAAAGTTGTTATTATTATTATTATTATTATTATTATTATTATGATGATGATTATTATTATTATTATAGGCCGACTCTTTATATAACAATGTTATACTCAAAAACTACACAGTAAAAGTAGTCCATAGTATTTGTACAAGTAGTCCAAGAAGTACAAAAATATTGGTCCACGATACATTAAAAGTTGTGGTAAGAAAAAATAAATGTGAGATAAGTGTCATCTGTAATTCGATTTGTCTGTCTTGCAGCCAGAAAAACATAAAACATAATAAATATATGAATCATATTGCAACACACGGACGAGCTCCAACCACAGGCTGCCTGATTATGTCTACAACACGATGTGGAAGATGATGCGTGCACTTATCATCTGTATCAGCGTCTCTCGTGTTCTCGCTCCACAGAGCCATCGTGACGCCGGTTCCTGGAGATCTTCAGCGGGAGAACACAGACGACGTTCTGCAGGACGAACATCTCAGCGATCAGGAGAACGCACCCCCGGCTCCGCCCCCCCGCCCTCCCGGGGAGACGGGCGTCCCGCACGGCGGGGAGCCGGGGGAGGCCTGGGAGGACACGGATTTCAACCGCAACAGACTCAGGATCAGCCTGAACAAGGTTTGACCTGTTACAGAACAGCTGACGGAGGTTCCTGTTTGTGCAGCCGAGGAATCAAACTAAGTACATTTACTCAAGTACTGTACTTAAACACAAGGTTGACGTATTTGTACTTTACTTGAGTATTTTTATTTTGTTTTTTTAAGTATAAACATATTTTTAAAAAATAAAAAGCTTTTCTCTCGTTGAACTAACTGATTGGAGGTTAAAGGATGAGTATATTTCTTCTTACACTCCATTTGAATTATTTATATTTATTATAATAAGTACCAACTGTTTCCTCTATTTTCTTTACTTTTTCTTCCCATCTCTGTCATCAGTTCTACTTATGAGCACATATTTTTCACATTAATACCTTTTAGAAACCACTATGTCTCAAAATGTGAATCCTTCTGTTTGTGTCTGTCCACTGAATTTGTATGCAATTGTACTTCCTCTAAAACGTGCCCCATCTGCAGTCTTAACACACTTTTAGGCCACAAAAATAGTTTCTGCCCAGGGTGTTTACAAGGCTGCTGTGTTGGACCATGAAACATCACTTCCTGTTCTTCCTCAGGGGGGTCAGGAGGAGGAGGTGGGTCGGGGGGCGTGTCCGGTGTCGCCGGTTCGAGGTGGAGCCCCGGAGTCACCGACAGGTCAGGGTCGGTCCTTACGGTACCGCCGGGTCAACAGCCCCGAATCTGACCGTCTGTCTGCTGCTGAGGGCCGGCCTGACGCCTACGGACAGAGGTGCCACCAGAAAACACTGGAGGAGGGTTAAGAGCAGGAGACAGCGTTTAGTTTGATTTTTAGAATCACATTTATTTGACAGCATGAAACAAAAATCAATTTGTAGATGTTTTTGTTAATGTCAGAACTAGTCAGGGTCAGTTTAAAGAGGTGCTAAAGCTCGCCTCAGGTTGGATTTAAATGGACTTAAATTGACATTGTCTTCATGTTGAAGAGCTTTGTCCCGTGTTCCTGTTGATTAACCAGGCTTTTCAGTTTGGTGAAATGCCAAAATGTGACACCAACACCTGGTAAAATCATGGAACTTGGTGGACATATTTAGTTATTAGGCCTCTGCTTTGAAAGGTAATTGTTTAAATCCTGCGTCATTTTAATGGTCAGCATTCAGAGATCTGAAACTGACTTGCAATTTGCTAATGAAGACTTGTGACTTGACCCGGACTTAACCTGGAGAACTTGAGAACTGACTTCAGGCTTGACTTGGGCTTTCCCTCACTGACTTCTGGCTTGAGACTTCCTTTGACAGGACTTGACATCGCAGACTTGAGACTTAACTTGAACTGGTCTTGACTGACTTTAGACTTAGCTTTGCCCTCAACTAGTTGAGACTAGGGCTAGGATTATCTGGAACAGCTGTGGAAGTCAAATCAAGTTGAGTGACAGTCAGGTCACGTTCCCCTGTGTCTTCCTGTCTCTACATGTCTGTCTGTGTGACCTCCAGGTCTAGGATGGACATGCTCGGCTCTCCGTCTCGTCACGTCTACTCCTCCCAGCCGGCTCAGATGCTGTCCGTTGACCCCGGTTGCCGCGGCGACCGTCAGGTCAGCGGCCGTCAGGAGTTGTCAGTGGCATCCGTCGACCAGGAGGCGCACAGCAACGCCTTCATCCGCTCCGTCCCACTGGCAGAGGAGGAGGACTTTGACAGCAAAGAGTGGGTGATCATCGACAAAGAGACAGAGCTACGAGACTTCCAACCAACCACGTCAGGAACCACTGACGAGGAGCCCGAGGAGCTCCGCCCCCTGGAGGAGCAGGAGGAGAGGAGGAGGCTCAGGGCCGGAGGTAGGACTGTCTAAACACAAGCTGCCGTACAAGAACTTATTTTAAAACAAAGTTTAACTATCTGATCAAATAAAAGTCACCAAGATGACCAGAAATGTGATGCCAACGTTAGCTACTTGGAAGTTTTTCATTTGAATGTTGTTACCCTGGTTGGTACCCAGCCCAGTTCTATATAGAAACTGGTCACAGTGGTGCATTCTGGGTGGATGGCAAGCCTGTCAGCTACTTTTATTATGAAGTGGTGTAAATTTCCAGCTCAGCACTTTATTTTGCAATAGCTTAAAGTAGTAATGAAGTAGCGTTTACCCCGACAGAGTGAGTGGTGGAACTACGACGTGCAGTTTTACAGTCCAGGTAACCTGTGTAACCAGCAGGGCTCCTGAAAAGTAACTTCTTTGGCTGCCTCCGCTGGTCACGTGAGCCTCAGCTTTCACATCATGGCGGCCCCTCGAGAGTCCACCCTCCTGGTAACAGAGACAGAGAGGAAGCTAGCTAGCATGATTCTGGATCAAGACCAACGAATACCTCAGAGTGAAGCACTGACCTGGCCCGAAAATGACTTTTCCTCTTTTTACTCATGAAATCAGCTGTTTCCCTGTTCTTGTTTTAGAAGACTAGATACCCCAAATTAGTTGTAATTTATGTCACATTGCCACAATGTTTAAAGCCTCAATTGCACTTTATTTTGGTTTTCAATGTGTGAAATAAAATGTGGATGGGTGTTAGTTAGCCTTTGTGTGGTGACCAGTTGTGATGGAGCTAGGCTAGCAGTTTCCCCCTGCTTCCAGTCTTTGTGCTAAGCTAGGCTAAACGTCTATCTCTGTAGTGGACACATCCAGAGAAACATCTGGAGAAGACAGAGAACAAGAGGATTTCACGACTGTACCTGTAACACTAACATTAGTTAGACATGCTGTTAAACATTTTAAGATTAGCTACCCATGGTTAAACACCTCAGAGCAACATTACATTACTATTTTATTTGGTGTAAATCAGGATAAATTAGAATTTTCAGATCATCAAGTCTTCAGTACAAAGGTTTTGCATTGACTGTCAGACCTCAGTCTCTTGTAACTGGTTAACATTTTGTTTTCCTGCAGGAGGGGAGCTGGTGGTTCGTCCAAAGACCCACACCAGGGAGAGCAGCCGAGGGATGCTAACGCTAACGGAGGAGGAGGCGTCGAGGAGGAGTGGCGGGAGCCCTGCCCAGTCGCCCTGTCACTCGCTGCCGTCAGGACGCCCCCGCCGGAGAGAGTCAGAGCCCATTGGACCTCAAAGACCGGTAAGAGACCCGGCCAGCCAATGAGAGGAGAGCTCAGCTCTCTGGTGGCATGTTGGTGGACAGATGAGGAAGTGGACGGCTGCTGTACAGATTCATCACTCTGACACTGTTATACCAGATGCTGTCATATGGAGGCGCTCTGCAGCAGCTGCTCCGCCTCTCTGTCTCTCAGCATGAAGGACAAATCCAGCATGATCGAAGGTTTTGCAAATTTTCCAGTTTTTCCCTCTTTGGTTTCCATCTGTGTCGATGATTCTCCAGCTTTTTACTTCACTTTAGGAAACTTTAGAAAAAGAAGAGGGCAGCGAGCGGTAGTGGCTTACCTTTTAGGTTTTGTCTGTTTAATCCCCGGACCGGCAGGTTAAATCAGGTGCAGGAGTGAAAAGGCAGTATTTTCCCCTCTCTCATAACTGTTGAGGTGCCCTTGAGCAAGGCACGTAACCCCCAACTGCTCCAGTGGAACTTTCACTGGATGAATAAAGTAAAAACAACTTCAAACTGAATGTTTTTATTTCAGTTAACTGACTTAACTACAGGTACTACAGGTACAGATGGATCAGTGCTCAGAAAGTACTCGGGTTTGATGGTGTCTGGTGAACTCGTCAGGAAGTCTTCGCAGGCAGAGAGCAAAACATCTGGACTCATGCTGGATTTGTCCTTCAAAGGTTCCTGCAGGAGTTTGTCTGCAGGTTAATGGCAGCAGCGTCCTGCAGCTGAACATCTGTCACATGCAGTCGTGTTCGACCAGCAGCAGCCAAATGGTCCTCTGACAGATTCAATATTTACTTCAGTTCCGGAGAGAAACTCTGCTGCTGGTGACGATATTCTTCACCTGACATTTAAAGCTCATGTTGCTCCACAGCAGGAACGTCTGCAGTCCCTCGTGCACTCAGGACACTAAATGTTCATGTTTGTTATTTCACATGCAACACTCAAAGCTTTCACACAGCAGGTTCATTTTTTCAGGATGTGTCGACATATAGAACACGTACTACACGTATATTTGAGGAAGGACATGTTATTTTTCTCTGATCTGACCCACCTGCCAGGTAGGACGAGATACAAGAAGTCCCGTCCCGTTTCTCAGTTAGCTTCTATTCCACAGATGACAAGGTCAAACGTTGATATTATTGCATTTGAACAGAAGTATTTAATGATGTCACCTCAGTGTTTTAAGAAAAATGAAACATGATTATTTTGTTAGCATTCAGCAACAACATATCCCATGAGTCTTAGCGATTGGCGTGCTGTCGAAGCCTCATGGGAGCTGTAGTTAAAATGTGAAGGTGTTCAGATTGTTCTAGTAGAACCTCATAAATCATCATATCACTATCATGGTGGTTGGTTAGATATCTAGTTACTGTTGTCACCTTCAGCTTCACTTTGAGCCTGACGGTGTTGATGGTTTCATTTTTCCACGACTGCCTGTGACACATGAAATCCAGTTTTTACCGCCCAGCTGCGTGAACGCTGCTGCCGTCTTTCCCTCGTCATCAGAGCAGACTTGAAATCTTTTCCATCTCTTTGCTTTTTGCCCTGTGACTTTTGCTTTGGACCATTATTTTATTCTGAAGGAGTGAATGGGAAACAGCAGCTCCTGTATGATTCGACCTGCAGCCATGATGTTTGTGTTAGGATGTCGAAGATGTTCTCGTCTTCTGTTGTTCTGCTGTGTTTTCTCGTGTTCTCTGGAGTCAAAGACACACACACACACACACACACACACAGTTCTGGTGGTTCTGTGAGTCGAGGTCTGTCACTGTAAACCAGCCTAGTGTCCCAGGGATTAACCGCCATATTGGACAGATCAGTACCTCATGATTTACGTCCAGCGCCAACGTTCAGCGTTGGGGAACGTAAAGGTGTGGAGGCTGGGTAGGCTCGGTAACCATACCTTAATAATAATAATAATAATAATAATAATAATAATAATAATGATAATGATAAGCTTTATTTGTATAGCACCTTTCATACAAAACATGCAGCTCAGAGTGCTTTACATTTTAAAAAACAAATAAAGGTCATTTAAAAACTCCACGTGAAGCACGCACGTCATAAGAGGTTGTGCTAGAAAAAAGGCCACGTTAAAAAGATATGTTTTTAAGTTTTTAAAGAGTTCATCAGAGTCTGCCTCTCTAATATCTTTGGGTAGGCTGGTCCAGAGTTTGGTGGGGTTTTGAGTAACTAGAAAACCAGCAGTTGAGGATCTAAGGGCTCGTGAAGGAACACAAGACAACAGGGAGTCTGTGATGTAGCTTTTATAACCTTAACCATGGTTTATTTGACATAACCTTGATCTTTCCCTAACTTTTAGCATAATGCAGTGGCCGTGTGCACATATTGTAGAAAGGGAGAACTTTAAGAAACACTGGCATTGGACATAAACAGATGTTGTCACTGAACGTAATCCAGGGTTTAGCAGAAACGTCCAGTAGTGATGTTCCTGTCTGGCGACTAAAGGAGATAAAGAGCTGTAAACTCGTTTGGGACTAATTCTAGAAATATTCAGTATGTATCACAGTGCAGTATCAGGGTGTGATGGACTGCTGGATGTTTCAGGTGGTAGGCAGTTTATTCAGTGGTTTTGTAACTAACAGCACAGTTGATCTTTGAGGTTAAACAAACACGTTGATATATTTCCTTCCTTCTAGAACATTTGCAAATCTGATTTTTTTTTTTTGGGAACGTTTACATCCGTGTTTTCTTGCTAACAGTCGTCTTCTTCACTGCCTTTGTTGGTGCATTTCTGCGTATCTTGGTGTGTTACTGCATCGGTGGAAGAGTGTGAAACCATTGGCAGGAATGTGCATGAGGGACAACACAAGTCATAGAAAATCAAAGATGACGCAGGATTTCTTACCCGACTAAGCAGCTGATTTAAACAGTTATGGATCTCCCCGCCTCCAGTGGCAGCACTGCAGTCAGGGGGAGGAAGAAATCCTGCGCTTTGAACCTTTCTTTGTCAGACTAATTCAAGTTTTTCTTACTTTACGCCTTCCTGCATTTTTTTCCAGCATGCGGTGAGTTTGTATTTTCAACATTCATCCTTTAAGAAGCTTTATAAACCCCTGAGTGAGTACTCTGGTACTATAATATGGTGATTCGGAGTGTGATGCTCCGTCAGTAAAGACCTTTGATTGAGGTGTTTGCTCTCTTTGCTGAAGCCGTTTGCTTTTGAATTGTCACAGATATTAACTCGTACTTGTAAGTACAAGCTTTGGAAAATGACAGCTGTGTTTTCTCGTAACAAGGCTACGAGTTTCTCTTTTCATCAATTAGTTATCACACTTACACTTTACCTGCTTAGCTAATTTTTCACTCAGTTTCATGGGATTGAGTTTAGGTTAAATAATTGGTGGTTAAGCTAATGTCCAGTTCTCAGTTAATATTCACAACATTGGCTATGAGCTGCGAGGACAGTTGAAAACAAGCCAATTAATCTTTTATTCAGGGTTTCGTCCATGTGAATGTAAAACCAAACACGCTGCTGCGCTGGCCACAGTTTGGGACACATGTAGTCCTGAAAACAAGACTTTTATTTTTGTCACCACATACAACACGCTGATATCATGTAGCAGGAGGGGAAAGTGCCAGAAGTCATGACAAAGTTTTCCAAACACATGGAAACTTAGATTCTCAGTGTTGAGACTGGACTGTCACAGCTGCACGTAATGAATCCATCAGCCAGAATACAAAAGGAAGTGTTGATGGTTAATGTGCTCTGCACATCTGTCAGCTCGGTCTCTAAAAATACACATTGTCGACTGTAATGTGAACATTTGCTGTCGGGAGGTGTGGTCTGAAGTCCAGCTGAGAATCAGACCACACACCTTCACTCAGGCTGCACTCACTTTCATGAATGTATGACTTGTCGTGAGCTGCAGCACAAGAACAACAGAAACATCCGTCCAGATAAACGCTCGACCTTCACTAAACACAGATCACCTGGAGACCAGAAGGACTGACAGCCATAACAACAAGATGTTTGTCTACTGTGTGTCTACTAAAGTGTCAGTTGAAAATACATCTTCTCAGATCTCTAAAAACCCTTTAAAAGTGTTTTGTCAAATATATACGGAGGCCCCGAAGTCCCAAAGATTTTTTATTAATCTGAAGAAAAAGAAAGACCTTCCGGGCCTCCGTAGATTAAAGATGAAGGTAATAAAAAGGTAGAAACAAAAGAAAGCTAAATTAAAATGTTTGCTTTTAAGTAAAAATTCTGAACAAAACAGAAAAATGTTCACCAGTTATTTCAGGACTAAATAATAAAATGTTCTGACAAATGGACGGGATATAAAACAAATGAAACAACTTCCTTGAGCACTTTGTTATGGAGGACCAAACCTGACTGATCAGGAAAAAACCTGTGAATAAATAAAACTCTCAAAAATGTGATAATTTGATCACGACACTAACAGTATAAAGTGCTGCCAGCATCCCCTAGAGGCTGCAGAGTTCATTACAGCCACAATATGAACAAACAACATGCTGATGATTGATCTTATTTATATTATATTATCTATATTTATCTATTCTTAGAGTCTTAGTAGTGGGTTCATCCTCAGAGAGCAGGACATTTCATGACATTATATTTTGAATGTTTGTGTGTGTGTTTGTGTATTTCTTGTGAAATTCCTTCTGGAAATGTTGTCCTGATGGTGGCGCTAGAGGAAAGGTCAGAATCGTTAGGATTTAACCTCTCTGGAGTCTGAATATGCACAACTGATTTCATGAAAGTGAATGTGGAATCATTGAATTTAACACTTATGTTACATTTTATTTTCGCCTCAGATTTATGTTTCGTTTTCCTTCAGCAGGACTTTCTTCATGTATGTGGTGATTTATTGATTCTTTTCTAAATGTCTTTGTTTTCTTTATCCTTTGTAGTTCAGTTATACATTCATGTGATCATTTGATTTATTCATGCACTCATTTATTTTATTTTTTTTTTTTTACTAATAAGTCAGGTTTGGTCCTCCATACTCGGAGGCTGCTCTTTACAGGCTGGACTTTATTACATCATCACTGATATTTCGCTTTATCTGCAGTGCAACATCTTATCGTTTGAGGCCTTGTCCGTGCTGAAACGTGTGCACAAACCCGTTCTTAGTGATATTTTAGCGAGCTCTGCTTTGATCTGCTTTTATTTTCGTGGCGATTGTCACCGCTAGACTCAGAGCGAGCTCTCTCCGCCGCCAGCCATCGAGGACTGCCATTCTCTTTTTTACGCCTCTCCAATTCTTTCCCCCCTCCACATAACTACTGACGCCTTTGCCCCCAACCTATCGCTTTAAAAATACACAGTATGTCGAGTTTGACTCACCTGAGGAGACAGAGAAAAGAGCGAGGGTGCCATTGGGACAACACAAGAAGAAATAAAGTGATGTTTCGGGGTAAGCACAGTTTAGGAATAGTCCTTTACCTCTGTTCTCTCACTCAGTTTCTGTTCCTCCTCTTCCTTTTCTTTCTGTTCAGACATATTTCCTCCCTTTTTTTTCCTCCGTCGTGTGTCTGTGTTTTGTGTGCTTGATGAATCCATCTCTCTTTTGTGTTCCCCGTTTCTTTTTGCATCTCCAGTGGTCATTTTTCTTTCAGAAATCAAAAGCTCAAACTGTCAGCTGTCCAGGCTCAGACTGTTGTAGACTAGTGAGATACAGTATGTGCAGTGTTCGTGCTGGTGACTTTGTGTCCTTTTTAAAGTGCTTCTTTGTGGGGGAAAATATTTTCATCACCATTTTTGCAGCTAGAGGGATGCTAGTCTGACCAATCTGGCAACCCACACAGCTAACAGTCTATTGGCTCAACTGTCCTGTTAAGTCTTTCATAGCTTCTAACTAGTCTCTGATAGCTGTATGTAGACAGACTTACACCAGCACTCCCGCAGCTTCTCTCCCCAGGCTCCTCCCCTCGCAACCTTTGACCAATCAGCTAAAGGCTTTAGATGTGTGAGAGCACCAATCAGCTCTCTCCTGTCTAACGTCTGGTCGTGGGGGGGGGCGAGAGCAGGAAGTCAAATCAGAGTGTTGGGACGTAGCTGTAGGAAAACATTTATTATATATATTTATTATAAAGAGTCAGTTTCCGCTCGTTAACCTCCCTCCCTCCCTCTCTCTGATTGGTCTGTTTGCAGTTGGAAGAGGACAGGCACCAACCGCGGCCCAATCAGCTGAGGAGGCTGGCCTCCTACGTCTTCTCCTCCTCCACCCTGGAGACGGAGCAGTATCCCCACGGAGGAGGCAGCTTCATCCAGAGGAGCCGCTCGGCCGAGAGCAGCCCCGCCCACATCACTGCCGCCACTGCCTCGGCCCGGCGGCGGCACGCCGGCACTCTGCCGACACCCGGCAGCCCGCGGAGCAGACACTCGGTCCTGAACGTGTCGAGGACACAGCTGCAGCATATGTTAGCCAAGCTGATGAACAAGAACAGCTGAGAGACGGACTCGGAACACACACACACACAAACACACACACACACATGCAGGGTCTGTCAAAACATTTTTGGGGCCCGGGGCAGAATTTGCCCCCCCCCTCCCATCTGTACTCGATAAAGACTGCACGCTGACTGTAATTTATTAAGGGCAGCAATTAACAATTCTTTTATTATTGATTCATCTGCATCCTCAGTAGAAAGTCAAAAATGGTGACAAATGCTGACCACAAGAGTCCAAAGTGACACTTTTTAAATAAAGACACACTCCCTGAATTTGCTAAAGTTTGTTGAGTTAAAGTTTGCTAAAGATTTTGAGGAGTGAACCTTTAAAATCCAATATAACAAAGAAAGGAAAAGTTAACAAACAGCTGGTTTGGGGCCCCCTGGTGGCTCAGTTTACTTCAGGCCAGCTCTGCATATGGAACACACTCACATATATGAAACAGGTATAATGAACGCAGCACACTGAGAGCCAGATAATAACCACACATGCTAATTAAACACAACAAGCCATATTACTGGCACACAGCAGCACCACTGTGCTGGTAAACAGACAGACTCACACTCACGTAGCTCTACCAACTACTTTTCGGGCAGAGGAACAGAAGAAGAGGAGAAATGTGCTGACGACGGGAAATATTTTCCATGCAATAAACTCTGAAAAACCTCTCTGCAAACCTTACGTTGCACACGCCACAGACCTGGCAAACTGGAGGAAATCATGTGAAACTGAATATTTCCTTCTTGTTTCTGTGAAGAAGAGGAAAGTGAAACAGAGTGGGGCTGCTAACAGACTGTTAAGCTTTACAGTATTTGTGCATTTATTTATTATTTTTTATTTTTCTTTGCTTTTCCTGCTAAAATGAAGGAGCGATCGTCGAGAAATGCAGGTCGTCCCAGCGATCAAGTTTTTGCACCGAGACTTTGGAGTCTGCGTTTCCCCTCCGATCATCCCGTCCACCGAGCAATACTCCGACACCGCTTCACGAAGCGTCTTCACCGACACGAAACCAGTGATCCGAGCATCTCGCTCTGATTCAAGCTTCATTAAATGTTGTGTGCGAAGAGAGAAGTGTGAGTTTTCTCTGTGAAAAGGTTTTTCTGATAGTGTGATAACTGATCAATCACTTTGATCTCTAATCACAGCCTTTACGACAAAAACTCTTACTGTGCTTTGTCTCTGGGCAGAAGTACGGTGGCCCTAAAGTGCAAATATTACACAACAAAAGAAAACAGCAAAGTTTAAAAAAAAATTAGTAAGAGTGAATACACAATGACAAAATAAACCCCCACAACATTTCAATAAATACATACACAACTCCAATATCGCAGAAAACAAATTAAAGGACATCACAATATTAATTTTATATAAATGTTTCAAAAAACATATTAAAAATTCCAAAAACACTACAACTAGGAAGAAAACAAACTGACATTATAAACTACACATCAATACAACAAAGACATATTTTTGCAAAACAAATTAACAAACAAAACTTCTAAATCACAAAAAAACACAATTGTTTTGCTGAATGTAGCAATTGCTAATTTTAGTTCACTAATTTCGGATTTATTTCCTGGGATGTTTAAACTTTTTAAAGATTAATTTAATGAAATGTTGTATTTTGCTGTTGAGGGCCACCATATGACAGGAAAGCGTACGAGGCCAGTAATGGCCCCCGGACAGAGCTGTCTCTTTGCATTTAAAGCGCCCTGTGTTCAATGCGACACTTTTTTAACTAAACTTTTTAGGATCGGTGGGGGACAGGAAATGGAGGCGGAGCTCTAAGTGAGTAGGAAGGGTCGACATAGAGCATTATGGGAAGGGAGACGTTAAACAGTATTATTGGCTGTTGTTCTGGTCCTCGTGTCAGTTTGTCGTGTGATTGTTGCATCTCTCGTTTGAGCGGCTGTGGTGCTTAATCATTATTTTAGGATGTTTATCTGGAGATCTTGACTTCATTTTCTCATCATTTTAAGAAAACGCAAGTGGAAATGTCTGTCGCTCGGTCCACCACTTTGGTTCACACTGAAATATCTCAACATCTACTGGATTGTCATGAGACTTGTTACAGGCGTTCATGGTGCCCAGAGGATGAATCCTAATGACTTTGGTGATCCTCTGATCCTCTAGCGCCACCATGAGGTCAACATGACATTCCCATCAGCCTCAGCTGAGCTCTGTTTACTGCTAATTAGCTAATGTTAACATGCTAAGA
This sequence comes from Macquaria ambigua, assembly GCA_008360985.2. Taxonomy (NCBI): domain Eukaryota; kingdom Metazoa; phylum Chordata; class Actinopteri; order Centrarchiformes; family Percichthyidae; genus Macquaria; species Macquaria ambigua. The sequence continues at coordinate 92,560 of VMKM01001348.1, read as the reverse complement.
TGGTGAACATGGTAGAGAATGTCTGCTAAACATCAGCATGTTAGCATCGTCTTTGTGAGCTCATGTTAGCATTTAGCTTACAGCAGTGCTGTGTCTCATTGCAGCATCACAGAGCTGCTAGCATGTTGCAGACTCTTAACCTTGTTTAAGCTTCTTCAAGGCTGTTATCCTGAGATCAGGATGTAATGATCAGGTTATCTGTAGATATCAAAAACAGTTTTTAGTATTGATCAGGATTTATGTGTCTTTATCGTGATAACAGGCGTCTGGACTTCCTGTTCTGTCCAAGTCCATTTCATCATGGATTCGTTCTGTGAACCTGAAAACGGAAAAGACAAAACTGACAGAGGAGAAGGGAATGCGGCCGACACCTTGTGTTACTGTTAGAGGCACTCTGTTGTCCTGTGATAATGAGATGATTAAGTCATGATCTCAAGATAACAAACTCAAAACACTTTCAGAAACCACAGCCGGTGAAAGCCTCAGAAGGTCATTGTGGAGATCACACCTGCTCGTTCCTCGCTCAGCTGTTGTGTTTGAGTTAAATCAGGTCTTCCAGAGGACGAGGTCGATCCTGCTTCATTCATAAGGATTGTCAATTGAAAATGCAATCAGTAGGATTTCTTTCATGTTGGGTTTTTGTTGGTGGAGAAACTGTAAAATAACCGTCCATCAGATTGAAGGTTTAGCTGCCGTGTTGGTTTGGGTTGGGTGTTTTCTGGGCAGTTGTTACTGGGTTTGTCTCTTATGGAGCCAGCTGACCTAATGAAGAGCTGTAAAGGTGACTTGATGATCTTCTGCTCTTTTGGTCACCTGTGGAGTAGTTTCGGTCTTTCGTGGTTCCTGATTTCTTGTCCTGTGTTTGGATCACTGTCTTATTTCCATCGTGCTTCCTCTTCCGTCACTATTTTATCTGACCGCTGGACTTCTCTGTTGCACTTTATCACTGAGTAGACTGGAGAGGGGGATCAGGCCGGGACGAGGGTCTCACTATATGGATGCAAAACACAGATGCAATAAGTGAAATGTGGGATGTTTTAATAGAAAAAGAGAGACTTATGTACGAGGACATTCTGGTGGTTTACACATCTTTTGAACATTTTCAAATCATAACATCAATTTCTAGATTGATTTTCTTTCTTCCAGGCAGTTATTGGTTTCAGTTTATTTCTATGAAAATCAACTTGTAGAGACCTGAAGCATCTTGAACTCACCGCCAAGGAGAGATTTGAGAACCAGCTCTGCTCTGAAATTCCTGAAAACATGATGATAAAGAAGATATTTTAAAGAAAAGTTTCACATAATGGCTGCCTGGAAGGAAGGAAATCAATCTGATGGGAGGATGATGGCAAGAATGAAAAGTAACTGATGGGATGAAATAAACAAAAACCATCACTGTAATCCCATAATGCCATAAGTAGAGCAAAGCGAGGGCTTTCTCATTTTACAGCGCAGTGTGCCATTTTCTCCATTAACAAGCAATGAGACATCAGAGTATCAGAGACAGACGAGGTGGGAAAACTGATTTATGACATTTATGTTTCGAGGGACATCCTGATGTTGATCCCAAAGTTGCTCTAGAAGTTGAAGTGATTCAACACTTGATTGTCTTTGAATGTCCCATGTGTCAACTGCTTTGTTTGAGAAGAGGTGAGATTACCTCACTGGGTGTTTCACTTCCTTCCACACACGTTAAATTTACCACCACAAGTACTGGTGGGAAAGAATACTAGAAAAATAACATCAATAGCTTGTTTAAATGTAGCCTCAAAAAGTCTGTTCAGCTTCTCAGAGCCTCCAGATTTCGAAGGTTCACCTGTCATTGGCTGTAATCACTCTTTTGAATGACACGTTGATTGGTCCATTAGTCCACCTGGAAACAAATGTCTCACAACAAAATGAAAAGAGCAGCCATCAAAACATGTTTCTGACCAACATTGAATCGATGGGTTGGAGAAGATCTGTCACATTCAGGCTCTCTCATCATATTGCAGCAAAATATCTTTGCAAGAGGTGCAAATGATTCGTCTTTATTTTGACATTTACAGGTACATTTCTCCAGGATATCTAGAACGATATATTCCACTTTGAATGAGACATCAGTGCTTGTTCCACCCTGAGAGACGGAGGCTTTCAGTAGAAAATCGACAAACATTTTTGAGGTATTTTGTGGTTGGTAGTCTCCACCATGTTACCATAAGAACAATGAGCCATTGGAAGAGTGTTGAGTTGTGAAACCCTGTTTAATATTTGGCCGCTGCTAACGTCATACTGAAGCAGCGCTCTGCGGTATGTTGCTTTGAATGTCATTCGAACGGCATTCTTCGAAGTCAGAGCTGTGTCTCCTGAACATCTTCAGAAAACGTTTCGGAGTACACTTCCACAATCTGGCTACGTGAGACTAGCTAGGGCGGCCATTTTGTGCAATGAAAGCCAAACGTTGATTTCTCAATGTGTTAAAGGGCTACATTAACTAAATATGCACCACTTGCTGTTTCATTAAGCTTGAGGCATTAACATTAACTCAACCTGAGCAGGACACGTCCCTCTGAGGCTCATCACTGCTCCGGCCTGACGAGGAGATGACCCGAGTTTGTTTTCATGCTGCTTCATGCGGAGTTCAGGATGTCCTGCCTGTTTTATATTTAGCATAGTGTTACACTACAACCACTTAGAGAATGTATGAAGTGGACTAGCTGCTACCTTTGAACTTTATTTTGCACGCCTGCAAAATGATTCGCCTACCGTACAAGATTGTCACTGATACATGTCAATGTTTTGTCCTGTGTCACCGTGAACGCAGTGCCACATTCAGTTAAAAACAGGCGGTAGAAAGCTTTGAGTGTGCTTATTCTGCTGACGACACACTGAGTTTAAAAAAAATGATCCGCAGCATCAATGACGGTATGTTGTACCAAAAGACTGTTTACCGACTGTCGCCACTCTTTGCATGAGATCTACTGTTTGTACGGGCCGCACCTCTGACTGTAAAATGACAAAAAACAGCACTGTACTGTAATTACAACAAAAACACAGTGGATATACACCTCTGACTGAAAAACGTCTGTGATTTTTTGTAAATAATTCACACCGCTACTAGAGGGGATACTCACGGATCAGAGCTGTCGAGTCCAGAGCCGACTTTAACATGACAAAAAGGCAGCTGGAGCCTTTTTTTAAGTCCTGATAGTCACAGAATCCATAATCTTTCCTCACATCTTTTATTCTGCAGTGTAGATGTGAACATTTACATCCAGTGTTTTGTTTGTTAGTGGAGGAAGTCATGATGCTGTTAAAACACCATGGACTTCTCTTAACATTTGGCTGTTTGAGCCGACAGCTCTGGATAAATTAGATGTTTTTTTAATTACGTCTCACTTTTGCTGTTTTGGACATAATTCCCATCGGTCATGATAGGATTTGATTCAACAGCTTCATTGCAGAGGTACAGTGTTGCAACAACAAAACCAATGGGAACTTTAATGTTTTTACTCAAACTGTCCTCCGTAAACAGTCCACAAATTTTGAAATTTTTGGTTCGTAGTGGACTTAAAGCAGCTTCGCAGGTCAGGCAGCATTTCAAGCTTAGTTCATTCGTACCTTGTGGTCTATAAGAGTTATGGCCAAGGCAACAAAAATAAGACAGAGGATCTAAAAAAGGCTGAAATTGTCCTTCAAACCTTCACATGTGTGGTGCAAGTCGAAATACTTGTAAGGCTGGCAGTACACTCCAAACAATATGTGTTCTTAAAGGCTGTCCAACTGCTGCTCAACATGGTGCTGTGAGAAAATGCTTATGTAAAAACTCCAACAATTCATTTAATGAAGTGCAAAATTTTAACAAATGCAAATATTGGCAGCCTGCCAAAATATGGCACTCCTTTGTGTTTGCTAACCAGCCTTTTGGGCTGTAAGAACACGTCAAATCTAATGTTGTTTGGAGTGTCGTGTCTAACTGCTGCTACTCGTGTTGTTCAAACTGAAAAAAATGTTCATGTGGTTTGAGTTGATTTAAGAAAGAAAACATTAAACCTGCAATTGTAGATGGTAAAATGTTTTCCAGAAAACCAAAACATGTACTCCAGTTCCGTTGATTAGAAATCACTGATATGTGGAAGTGCAGTATTTAGATGTGATGACAAACGGTAGTACTGCGCAGTGGTCAAACTAAAAATTAGGCCTGAGAAATCAACATTTTGATAGCAAAAATGACATTTCTATCACATCAACAATACTGCGACGTTGAAGCCTTTATTAGACTTTCCTCAAAACTAGATGAGTGCGGATTCATCAGAAACTGTTCAAACTGTCAAGTCCCACAAACTTTTTTCAGTCTGCCACAAAACATTTATACCTCATGAATCACACACTAGAATTATATAAATGTAAAAAATATGTATTATGCTCCTCCCAAACATACATTTTATTGCATATTTGATATGTTAGTACTGATCTTTATGGAATAACAGGGTGATATTGTACAGATAAATGTGTCTGTAGAGAGAACAAAACTGCATTGTGTCTTCTTTATAGATGAACACTCGTCTCCATGTTAGTTTTGTTTAGACTGTCACATTCGCCAGTTTGTTAATCAGATCATCATGAACCTCGTGTCACTAATTCTGATTCTAAAAGGAACATTTAGCTATTTTAAGAAATCCTTTTGATTGGGACCTTTTAGGTCCAGCATGTGTTTAGCCTAGCTTAGCACAAAGACTGGAAGCAGGGGGAAACTGCTAGCTCAGCTCCCAGTTTTTTGTACCTTATTAGCTAACAAACTAGTCAGCAGTCCATCCTGTAGTCAGCTGGGTTTAGTTGTTTTTTGTTGATGGAGCTAGGCTAGCAGTTCACCCCCTGCTTCCAGTATTTGTGCTTCGCTAAGCTAAACACATCCTGAAACTGTGTCACAGTTCTCATCTGACTCTGAGGACGACAAAAAACGAGCATTTCATAAAATGTCTGAATGTTCCTTCAAGGTTTTTGCAATAACAGCAGAGTTTCTGTTGTCGAGGTAAAGAGGATTGAAGAGCTCACAGTGTTAGTTCAGTGTGATGATCCGTGAGTGTCTTTCACGTGTATAATACATGTAAGCGTTTTTTTTTCTATCACTATATGATTGTACAGTACTGCTTGTATAATTTACAGGTAAAGCATGTATTTTAAAAATTTTTGTAAATCCAAATGATAACTGTGTACATATATACAGAAATGTAGAAAGTAATTAGGTTTGCAGTTAATCTCTAATAGCATGATAACTAGCGGGGTTTAGTATGTATGTACAGGCTGTATGTTAAATCTTTATGAAGGGAAACACTTGAAAATCACCTGATATCAGACTGCGTGCTGTCTAAGGATAAACTCTGCAATGCATTTTTTTTGTGCCTTTTTATATCAATGTATGTAATCTAGACAATCTTGAAAAGCTTGTGTACAACCAAAATGACATTAAACTGGTTTTGGGGGCAAATACATCAGTTCCTGCTGTCTTTCTTACTGGGAGAGGTGCCGTTAGCGAAAGCACTAAAGAGTGCAAGAGTTTGTGTGGTTTTTTACGTCTAAAAACACTGTTGCACGCTAGCCTGCAACACAATGTTGTCGGCAGAACACCTTGGTAGCCTATTTTCACTCCCAGTGCATTCTGCAATGGGACTAGAGTACTGAATGTAAGCAAGATGACATCAAACTGACTTTATGAACCTCGGACTATGAATATTTTTAAAACGTCTGAGGCATTTGATAAACACAGTGAGTTTCATTATTTGATTAAAAAAATTATGTACATCACCACTGTGTTTTTATCGTTTAAAGATACACTGCCTGATTTTGTCATAGTTCTCCCAAATACCATAATTTCCTCCCAGCTCACTGTTAATGTTTCGAAACTCTACATTGGCAGCAAGCTGGCATTGGGTTCCACTGTGAAAAACGGGGGAGTGTATCTTTAACCAACAAAATCTATTTATGGTTTAAAGTGAGCCCCACAAAAGACTGGAGGCAACAAATATTCAATAGTAAATGTTGAGGTCAGTGAAATTAATGTAAATTAAGAAACTCTGATGAAACTGTATTTGAACTTCACTGATATATATTTGTTACTACTGTTTTTACCATCTTATTTTAACAGGGTTTTTTTCTTTTTGTTTTTTTTACATTTTGTCAGTTACAGATGTGCTGAGACACATTGTGTGTGTGATCCTGCACCCTAAAGAAATATGGACACAATTTATGAATTCCACCCCTCAAATGGTTTCATTGGTCATATATGATAGTCTATAAGCTGCTGAGTGCTAGGCCTTGTGTTAATGCGTTGTGATCTGTCCGAGCTCAAGAATCTTTATCAGTAAACGCCTTTCATGATGTCTTGTTTTGAGTTGATTCAGTTGTAATAAAGAGTGTTGTTGCATTGTTTCCAGGTGTTGTCGCCCACGGAGCAGAGCATCCTATCGCCACCCTCCCCAGACTATCGGACAAAGGGCCAAAGCGACGAGAAGGAGCATTTCCACATCCTTCCTCAGCTCCAGGCCAAGAGGGCAGACTTCCTCACCGTCATGTTAACCGGTACCTTGCCTCAGCGCCGGAGCTTTGCCACGCCAGATGAAGAAGTCCCAGAATCTCCTGGGCCAAAGGATGACGATGTCACGAAAAGTGAATCCAACAGCGAGGCCAGTCAGAAGAGCACTGAACGTAGCCAGGACGCTGCGCCTTCAACACTCATGGCTGAGGACCAGAGGGGCCAAAGGGAGCATGCCTCAGCTGCTGATGCAGACCCTGACCTGGAGGACGCTTCCAAAACCCTTGTCCTCTTCTCACCTGGAGACACTCGCAAGTCTCCCTCTGGTGGTGATCATGTTCTAGAGGGTGAGTTGGCCACACCGTGTGCCCTCACTTCCCGTAACGACCGCCTCCTGGTCGGAGAAGCGATCCAGTCTGAACCCTCTGAGACTGGCCGTTTGTCCCCTGCTCTCAGGTCAGACCTTAGGCCTTCCACTCCTATAGCTCCTGCATCACCGCCCTTCACCAAAGTTGAGCGCACTTTCATCCATATTGCAGAGACATCACACCTCAATGTCATGTCCTCCAATGGTCACTCTGCCAAGGAGAGTGACCGGGAAGTCCTGGTGATCACGAAGGCATCAGCTGTAGAGGATGACATCCATGATCAGGGGGGAGCACCAGTGACAGAAGAGTCACCAGAGAAGTCCATGCCAGACCAAACCACACCAGTTGACAAACATCCCAAAACTGAGAATGGTCCATCAACTGTCCTGGCCCAGTCTTTGGAGCCTGTCCCAGAAGCCATGTCACCAGTTCATGAACTTAAAGATCTGTCACAGGAACCTATGAAACAGCCATCATCCAGTGAAGAAGCTGCCAAGCTTCAGACAACCGGAGCAGAACTACCGGGCGCCATAAAACCCAGAATCCGAAGCCGAATCCCAATACTCATCTCTGAAGAGGACTCAGGCTCAGAGCAGTCCTCCTCCCTTTCAGCTCGGGCTCGGCTTCAGCAGCGGGCCAGGCAGCTGGACTTGGCCCGCATGCTGGTCCAGAAGCAACAGGGTCGCTGGATAAGGAGGAGGATGCTGTCTGGGACATCATCATCATTGTCCTCTGGGGACGATGAGCGTCGGAGGGCTTCCGAAACTCTTTCCACCACTGGCTCAGAGGAGGACACACATAACTCAGACGAGTCCAGGAGGAGCTCCCGTCTCAAACCAACTGAAGAGCAAGGCTCCAAGGAGTGCAGGAGCAGGATCCCTAGGCCCGTCACTCCCATAAAGAGGCCTTCAGTGGGGCTTGCTGCTGCTGCTGCTCCTTCTCCTCTCTCCTTGACAGACTCCAGCACTACTAAAGGAGCATCATCCTTCACTAACGGGTATGATTCTGTTTCTCCCGTTTAGTGTATACAAGTTTTCATTTTGAAGCAGTTTGTTTAAATATTTTTATAAAATTTAAAGAAATAACACCTTCAATTTTACTCTTCTGTCCACAGGAATCAGAAAATTGGACTAAGCACTCTCAGCAGTCAATGGAAATCCAAACCTGTCTCACCCAGGTCCTCCTCCTCATGTCCACGTCCCTCTGCTGCCCCTGCCCCATCTGGCAGCCCTCGAATGCCCCTGCGAGTCCTGTTTGGAACCCGACGCAGCCTTAGCTCCACCCACTGCAGGACTGACAGCCCCTCGCCTCAGAGAGTATGTCCATCCAGGCAGCCCCTCTCGGTTCGAGCCCCAACTGTCCCCATGTTACCGCCCAGGACTACATCAACCATGCGGCGCAGCGCCTCGCAGGAAGCCACCGCCCAGACCTCCTCTGGCACCATGCCCACCAGGACCAGGCCGAAACCAGCCAGTGCGGCTAAGGGGAAGCCAAATGCCAGGGAGAAGGTGGTGCCCGCTAGATAATACAAAGAGACTCATCTCTGAGACATGTTTGTGTATAATCAGTCTTCGGACAAGCTACGCCTCAAAGGTTCTCACCTGATTCCATATTAGACTGTGATGTTACAATGACCTCCATCAATTCATTTAATATATACGGACCTCTTATATTTTCCAAGGACAGCTTACTGAACTATCTTCATGGGCTTCCAGTAATCTTGACTGACTATCGTACAGGAGCATTGCTGCCATGGTGCTATGGATACGTCTGCTGCTCCCTGGTTAATCCCTGATTTAACTGGTTTCTGGAGCTTAGGAATCATGGCCTCCAACAAGTTCAGTTTCAGAGACTCTCACCTTACACATTACTCCCAGCTTGTCCACAGCTATACTACTCTTCTATTGACAGTACCTTGCTTGGTTCACATTGCATGGTGAAGTATATCACAAATACATTAAATCTGTAGAAGGAAAACAACATGTACAAAAAGCTGTACCTTTAAACTATTTGATATAGTTCTCCCCTTCCTAGTGGGATAAACAGGCCAAAAAATTGAACTGGTTTGAATGCCCGAACTATGTTAATATGATAAGAGATTCCTAATTATATCCTGTACTCATTATGGTCTTGGATAATGAGAAGAGTTGGATGTGAACACACAATAAATCGCTCGGCCACTCGCCTCCTCCTCATGGTGTGACAATGGGCATGCTTTAATCATTCTATTTTCTGGGTGTTTTTATTTTGTTTATGCTCTGAATTGTATATAATAGAATCATTTCCCATAAAGACATCTTTATTTTTTATCTTGCCAAGTGAAGTGTAAATTTCAAGTCTTTAACCTTCTGTTCCAATGTGTTGGCACTATGCCTGTTTTTTACGCATGAGAAAAACAGGGTTAACCATGAGAGGAAGTTATACCTGCTTGGATTCTGCTGACAGTGCAAAGGTCTGCTGGCTGTTGGAGCCCATGTTGTGTTTGTACGGGGTCGATGGGCACTGAGCTGTGAAGTAAAGTCTTGGTCATGTGGAAGGGTGTCTTGTCATTCTTTTCTCACTGGTTTCCAGTAAACCCAAAGACCTGACCTGATCTGGATCCAAAAACTTTCCACAGTCAGGTCTATCTTGACTCGCCACCGGCCTCAGGTCTGTATAAACACAAGTCCAGATTTGGATTGGACCCAACAGGAAGACACATGCTGCATTTTTAATCAACACTCAACAAAGAGTAACCTTTACTGCCTGTAAAAAGTATTCACCCCCTTAAGTTTTAAAGGTTTAGTGTTTTATACAGAGCCCCCGAAAGGACATTCTTTTGGATTCCCTCGCAGTATTTTGCCTTCCCTCTGATCAACAGAGGAAGGCTGAGCTGTATTATGATATATAGTATTATGTATTAAGACTGCTGCTGGTTGTGACCATAGCGCATGTCGGTGCACAGCTGTGACTGCTCAGGCACAAGTATGTATAATTGTAGCTAGATAGATAACAAGTGGAGCTAGTTAAGCTAGCTCTCTCACCAGATTGATGCTGAGGCACATCTGCAGTAGCAGTAAGGATTAGTCACAGAACAGCTACCATAGCCATATCCAGAGCATCATAGATTCATGCAGCTGTAGTCCGATCAATAACCAAATCCACAGCCACAGCTTCAGCCAGCACAGCCAGGCAGAGCAGCTTCAGATGTGCTACTTACTGTGGGAGCTCGGCCTTTTGAAAGGAGGAATGAGACATCATCTCTCCACTCTGTAGTATCTGCAGAGCGTTTCCCTAAACAGGCAAATATAGTGCACTTTTGATACGTTTAAATCAAAGTTACAGCTAACATGATGCTTTCTAAACACTGTTGCGGTCTGGATGTCATGTTAATGGTCACATTTTCATCGTGCTATACACATGGACGTGTGAATGTAGTTGTAGTTTAAGCAGCGCTCCTAGTAGTCTACAAGACTGCTGTAGTAATGATCTAACATCAGCAGCCTTAACGCCTGTTCTGCCAGAGATTTTATATTATATATTATTTTTTATTATATACATTATTATATATGTTATTTTATTTATTATAGATTTTAGATTTAATATTATTGTAATATTACTGTACCTTGTGTGTTATTTGGTCACTACCAGTGACTGTAAACTAAACTGTGATATCAGTCTAATGTGGGCATGTCTGCTGATGTTAAATGTGAGATAAAGCGAGGAAAATACATTATTATTATTATTATTATTATTATTAGATTTAGAGGTTAGATCAGGAGGTTGTATTTTAAATAGTCTTTGGTTGTAGTTCCTCTGGTCGTCCACTAGGTGGCGGTGATGACGCGCCGGAAACCATAAAGACTCAGCGGCGATGACGCAGGTCCAAGATGGCGGCGCAGGTAGCGTTGTGTTGTTTGGAGAGTTTTCCCTCACACCTGAGTCCTCTGGATGTTTTGATATTAAAATCTCACCTGGATTCAGTGTTCAAGAATGACACCGACCCACCGACCGTCCTCTTCACCCCGCAGCGGCCTCAGCGCTCCGGGAGACCGGGCATTTTACTGCGCGTCCACCCGACCACCGAGGAAGAGACTGCGGGCTGCGGAGGAGGAAACTCCCCCAGAGCCGACTCCGGGAGCCGGGTCCGGCTGTTCACCAGCCGCCTCTTCCTGCGGCACCACGGGCTCCAGCGGCTCGGCAGCACGGGGACTGTCCGGGCTCTGGAGCCGGTCACACTGGACAGAGTGGTGCTGGGAGCCCGCAGCAGGCAGAGCCTCCGCTGGGCCGGAGCTGAGCAGTTCACCGGCGGGCTGCTGGAGCTCTGCCGCCCGGGACAGTGGCTGCCGGCCCGGCAGGGAGACCCGCTGCTGCTCCCACGACACCCGCTGCTGGGAGACGACCCAGGACAGGTGAGACGGAACGGGTTATTTCTAGACTGAATACCAATAACACTTTTATTAAAACTTAATCAACACGTCAGTCTTAATTTAAGCAGCTCTTTTCCTAAACCTTGTTTTATAATTTTCGTTTTTACTCTAATTTCTGGTTACTGAACTGTAGTTTTTTAATAAACAGTGTCAGAGTTTTTACAAACTAAATAGAATCAGACAGCTGTTGTTAACTACAAATGTTAAATATATATATATATATATATATACACACACACACACACACACCCCACTGGTACACCACCAGTGCTGTACACCACAATTATTAGTTTCTGATTAATCAAATGCTGATCAAATGAATCCTATTGGCTATGAAATGTGAAAAATAAGGAGAAATGCTCATCTCTTTTTCAAAGTCCAAGATCGTGTTTTAAACAGTTTATTCGGTGTGAAAACTTCAAAGTATTCAGTTACATTCATGTGAGCAAAGCAGCAAATCTTCACAATGTAATTAAATGCCAAACTTTACATCTCAGCTCACAGTAAAAAGAAAAAAAGAGGTTTTTCTTGAAGACACCTGTAAGATGAATACTTCTCTTCTTCTTCGTGTGTTTTCTCTTCTTCTTCGTGTGTTTTCTCTTCTTCTTCGTGTATTTTCTCTTCTTCGTGTATTTTCTCCTCTTCTTCGTGTGTGTTTTCTCCTCTTCTTTGTGTGTTTTCTCTTCTTCTTTGTGTGTTTTCTCTTCTTCTTCGTGTATTTTCTCTTCTTCTTCGTGTATTTTCTCCTCTTCGTGTGTTTTCTCCTCTTCTTCGTGTGTGTTTTCTCCTCTTCTTCGTGTGTGTTTTCTCCTCTTCTTCGTGTGTGTTTTCTCCTCTTCATGTGTTTTCTCCTCTTCTTCGTGTGTTTTCAGGTGCAGCAGCAGCTGTTGGAGCTGCTGGTGTTGGACTGCAGTCCTGTAACACAGGGGCGGATCACAGCTGACACGTCTCTGGTTCTGACAGACTGCTGGGACTCAGTGGACCCCCCAGGCGCCCCCCCACCCTGCAGACCGCTCAGACTGTGCGTATCGGACTTCGCTCATTACGCCGACGGCCTCGGAGGGGGGCGGTCTCTCCTTGACAGCAGGAGGCTGCTGGGCTCGGGGTTCTCGGGCGTCCTGCAGGCACTGGAGTGCAGGGTGGACGTGCGGGTGGTGGACACTCAGCGATGGCTCGGGGTCAAAGGTCAGCAGGGAGCTGCTGTGGACGTGGACAGCTGTGTGTTTGTGAGCAAACAGCTGCTGCTCAGGCTGGGGCTGTTTAACCAGGAGTGGGTGAAGCTGTCGAGGCCGGGGGGGGCCTCCAGACCTGCTGCAGGTCAGACTGAGGTCTGCAGAGAGCGGCTGGTCTCTGTGCTGGTGGTGGATTTAACACTGAGTCCAGACCTGAACCTGAACCAGAACCATGATGAAGTTGGTTTCATATCAGGAACTCTGTGGTTCAACATGACTGAAGGAGAAGAGATCCCTGTGAACACACACACACTGAGGATGAAGGTGCTTCAACACACACACACACACACACACACACACACACACTGATCGGTCAGTAGATCATTCTAAGAGCGCCCTCTGCTGGACCATGAGGCAAACTTACAGACTGTAAATGTTGTATTTGAACGCATCACATTTTGAATAAATAGACAGCCCCAGATTGTATTGAGAATTCCCAAGCACACAAGGTTGTGAACCCCCCCCCCCCTTATTATTTTCTGATATAAAAGACAGTATTCACATAATGTAAAAAAAAAACACTGTACTAATTCAGTCTCTCTGGTGAACAGCGAGACCAGTTCTCCTTTTGGTAACAGTCGTTCCTCATTAATGAAATGCAATATTTCCTGCAGATTTTTCACATTAAAAGCCGACCAGTCAATGTAAGGCCAGAAGACTTTTACTGTGAAAACTCTGCAGGAAGTGTAGAAACTGGTTGTTTCCCTGCGACACGTTCTGATCCTGGTCTCTGTTCGTTCTGTCTCAGAGGTGGAGGCCGGCTCCTCCGGCGCCCGGCGGTCGTCACTCTGACAGTTTCTGTCGCTCGGCTGCTCCACCGTTCGCCAGCGAGCTCCACATCCAGCCGGTGGCGTCTCCGCTGTACAACAACCTCGGCTGCTACGACAACCTGCTGTCTGAACACTTCAGTACGCTCAGGTCAGACTGCAGCACCTCATCTTCTGTCTGCTGAGAGCAGCAGGCGTGTTTTCACTCTGTAAACTGACATCTTTCACTAAACCTTTATTTCCTGTGTGAACACGCTGCACTTTAGCTGTCAGTGCAACACTTTGGTCCACAATAAAACATCTCGACAGCTCTTTGATTCATTCACACGAAATCAGGTCGTCAGATCGAAATAGTGACTTTTAATCTCGAGCCACTAACAGAAGTTTCCGCCTGTCCAAAACATTTAGAAATGAGGATAATTCATGTCAGCCTCAGCTGTGCGTTAACATGAATATTTGTCAAAATGATGGGAAATGTTAGCATGTTGCGCTAACCTGCTAAATGTTAGCAGCGTAAAGAGTTTATAAAGAGCAGAAGATGTTTCCAGAAGAACAAGGGCACGAATGAAAATATGTTACTAACATGTATAAGAGGGAAAAGCATATTGCACAAAGAGTGAAAGCTTAAATTCCAAAAAACCAAGGAAACCAAAAGAAACGACATCAGAGACTGAGGCACAGCCGAGGCGTGTTGGTTAAATAGTGTTCAGACTTGTATATAAATGTGTAAGAGCAGTTGGTCTCTGTGTGCAGGCTGGTTTCACCGGGAGACGTCCTCACAGTTCCAGCTGGAAACCATCCAGACCTGCTGGAGAACCACTCAGAGGGAATACACAGGTACACCAACACCAGTCCATCAGTCAGCACCTGTAACACTCTGCTGTCTTTAATATAAAGGACGTGTTTAGATTCAGATTATTCTCCGCTGACGCTGCAGGGAAACTGTGGACTCAGATACTCTGCTGTATTTCTTTAGGCCTGGTGGAGTTATGTCTTTAACTGTTGGTGTGTGGACCTGCTCAGTGATGATGACCCTGTGTGACCTTTGACCTCTGTCAGGTGTCCAGTGCTGTTCTTCAGAGTGCAGGCGGTGTGTCCTTCTGCAGCGAGCCAAGAAGAAGGAGGAGGAGGCGGAGGCGCTCACCTGGCCGACAGACTGCACACCTCACTCTACATGGTAACCTTTGACCTTGACCATAGCCTGTTGTGTATCAGTGCTGCATGAATTATGATTTTCTCATTTTTTTAACCCAAACAAAATCTGTACTGCAGGCAGCAACAAGCTCATAATCATCAAACACGACCTTCAGGAATAATCAAGTGTGTGTGCGTTTAAAAAAGGGTGAAGATTGTAACTAAAACACAGCTCACCTGAAGTCAGGTATAACCTGAGGCCCAGTCCGCTTATGAAGGGGGACGTCCAGTCTGCGTCAGTCCAGTGTGGAGCTCAAACATCCTCTCAGACTGTTCATGAGAGTCTTTACTGAGAGAAGTGCTTGATCCAGCATCCACCGCAGGAGCTGCAGGTTGTTGATAAAAAGGTCAAATGTGTCCCAACATACCTTTTTCTAAGTGAAGCGTTGTGGCGCTGCAGAGACGCGCCGGCCTGCAGACGTGAGGGAGCCAGAGATTTGTGTTCAGAGACAATGAAGTGCATCCATCCCCACTAAAATCGCAATTCATAACGCAATATGATTTTTATTTTTAGCACATGGTTTTCAGCCCCACGTGTGACTCCACGGTTCAGCTTCATTATTTCTGCCTCGACATTTAGCGTATAACGTCAGAGCGCTGCAGGTGCTTTGGATTCATCATTATCTTTGGATGTAGTTCCAGACGACGCAGCACAGAGCTGTGGTTAGTTTTATTCACAGTGATGTCCTGCCCTCCTCTTCCTCTGCACACTTTGTCACGTGGAGTAACACAGTTAGTCAGTTGTTGATGCAGCTGAGGGAGAACTTGGGTGCGTTTGTTTCGATGCAATGGATCTGCCCACTGATACAAACGAGGCAGAATCATTGTCACGTATTGATGAGGCCACTGATCGGTCGGTTTGTATGTCTCCTCAGCGAGCGTCCACCAACAGCCCCGCCCCCTGCTGCTCTGTGGGCGGAGGCTCTCTGTGGAGCAGTCTGTCACCTCCAGGCCTCCACAGGACCGTCGACCTCATCAGCAGCATCATCCTCCCACACCTGCACCACAGGTAACTCACCCGTCTGCTGGCAACTAAAGCAGGAAGTGTGAACACCTGTGAATCCTCCAACAGCGTGTAAGCACAGAGAGAGGCATGATGGGACATGTGGTCATGTGATCAGTGATGTCAGTGTTGTGTCCGCTTGCAACAGCTCTCTGTCTGGTTGCACTGTCCTACTTCACGGCCCCGCAGGAAGTGGTAAGATGACGGCGGTGAGCGCGGCGAGTCGCAGACTGAACCTCCACCTGCTGAAGGTACGACAGCTGACACGCCCCTCAGCGTACAGACACGCTGCTTCACTAACACACCTGACAGTTACATGTTTAACATTCTGAACAATTCCACTCATACGACCACGAGTCAGTGTGTGTGTGTACATTAACACTTCCTATTGTTACCTGTGTGCAGGTGGAGTGTGTGTGTGTGTGTGTGTGTGTGTGTGTGAGTATGAGTGTGTGAGTATGAGTGTGTGTACAGTAACACTTCCTGTTGTTACCTGTGCAGGTGGACTGTGTGTGAGTGTGTGTACAGTAACACTTCCTGTTGTTACCTGTGCAGGTGGACTGTGTGTGAGTGTGTGTACAGTAACACTTCCTGTTGTTACCTGTGCAGGTGGACTGTGTGTGTGAGTGTGAGTGTGTGTACAGTAACACTTCCTGTTGTTACCTGTGCAGGTGGACTGTGTGAGTGTGTGCGCCGACACTCCTGCAGCCTCGGAGGTGAAGCTGACCTCGGTGTTTCAGCGGGCCGATGCCCTGCAGCCCTGTGTCCTGCTGCTTAGGAACCTGCAGCTCCTGCTCAGACCTCGAGGTGGCGCCGAGGAGGGCGGCAGGGTCCCGGCCGCGCTCTGCCAGCTGCTCCACAGCGCCCCCACCAGGTCACTGACTGCCTTTAACCCTCGCACAGTAACGGTGATCAGACGGAGACTGACGACACCGTGAGGTCAGAAGTATGTGGACCGCCCGGTTTAGTCTTGGTCCTTTCCTGCTTCCTGATTTTTGTTGGTAACTTTATTTTATTTTTGATGAGTCACTATCACAACAGCTGGAATCTCCGGGTGTCCACATACTTTTGTTCATTTAGTGGCGACAAATGGCTCAAATAAAATACATCACAACATTTAGATGTTTGTTGTCTTTACAGCAGAAATTAAAGCAGTAAAAAAGCATAAGTAGGATCTTTAATATTTGAGTTTTTACAGGAAATAACAGGAGCACAGGATGCTGTTTGAAGAGCCATGTGTGCTAAACGCCTCTGTCCATTAATGTGGGCCAGTGAACTGACGTCTTCAGAGTCTTCTTCTATGAAAATGATAGGACAAGAAAAACAAAATAAACCGTCAGACATCTCTGTGGGAGAATCCAATCAGAGCGGACTTTAACCCACGATTATTGACTGGAAGTTCCTCAGACCGACTCCTGCAGAAGTTGATTAAAGTTCAGCTCAGGAAATGTCCCGTGGTGGTCTCTGTGTTTCAGTGTGGTGGTGGTGGCGACGGTCTGCAGACCTCGGGACCTGTCTGCAGGCGTCATGGCGGCTTTTGTCCACCAGGTGGCGTTAGAGAGCCCCACTGAGGAGCAGCGGAGCTCCATGCTGGTCAGCCTGAGCCGAGACCTTCACCTGGGGAGGGACGTCAACCTGGAGAGACTCTCCAAACTTACTGCAGTACGTCACTGTTCAAACATAGACTCAGACCGGCACAGACCAGTACAGACCAGTACAGATACATTTAGAAAACTACATACGTCTCTAACAAAAGAAGCTTACTAACAAGCCTACAGAAGTACTTTGCTTCAGAGTCCAGGTCAAGGATGGTCCAGTGGTTTAATGAAAGTTTGATCACCACCGAACCCGAAACGCCTAAAACCCTCAGCTGGAGTCGGCAAACATCAATAAGCGTTACGACTTTACACATCACATACACGATCGTGCAAAAGATGTTTCACCACTTCACTGAGTGTAAATGTGAAGCCCTGACATTCAGTACTGACTCCTCCTCCTCTTCCTCCTCAGGGTTTTGTGTTGGGGGATCTGAGTGCTCTGCTGGCTGAGGCAGGTAGAGCCGCCTGCAGGAGGCTGATCCACACCTGGTGAGACTGAAGACAAATAAGACATTTTAAAGAGCCGTGGGCTGTCTCAACAGTGGCAGACTGACTTCACAGTGAAGCAGGAGACATTTTGTGTCGAACAATATACACACACCGTATTTCCTCACATAGTGAGCAGGGTCTTTATTTACCTGAACTGCAGGGACCAGGTCTTTATCTGAAGCAGGCTTGTTTTAGAGGCAGGCCTTTATTTCTAATTCCCTCTGTTTGAGTATAATGGGTCATATTTTAGTACGAAGCCTCGTTTTGATTTGCTCTTGTTTAAAGTTACTGCATTATGCTGTTACTCAACACTTCCTGTATCAGTTACAAATTAAAAGCCCTCTAGTGTTTCAGTGGACAGAAACCCTTACCCTTCATTTCTTAACGAGGCTTTTATTGTGAAACATTTGCAGGAAACATATTGACTTTAAGGTTCCCATATGGCGTTTAAAATGTAGCTGCTGCCATCTTGTGGCGCTTGTACGGTACTACAACACACAGTTTGGCCGAGACATTAACACACACAGACACCTGCAATGACTGAAATCAGACAATAACACTTTAGATGAGTAATCCAGAACAACAGTGTTGAAAAATAGCAGGATTATATTGTTGAATTTATTAAATTAAAGCGATGGAAATATACATTATGTTTACCATAGTCGGCGTGCACATAATATGACATCCATCGGGAGTTTATCCAGCATTGTTTTTGTCCCCGGCCTTTAATCAAGAGCTGGCTTTTATTTGAGGAGATGCGGTATTCATAGTTTCTGGATATTCCGTTGATCTTTTATATCCTACAGCATGTGTGGAGGGGTGGTGGAGCTACATGAACGCTATTACAGAAGGTGAGAGGTGGGTGAACGGCCTCCACCATGGCTCCGATCGTAAGCCGAGTTCTACTCCAACAGGCGGATTCAGTTCAGAGCCAGAAACACTGGGTAGTTGGGACATTTACAGACGGTAATAACTCCTGTTCATTGGCTGGTTTTTAAACTCCTGCTGTGTGTGTAGTGCTGGCCGCCAGGAGGAGGATCTGTGCTCCAGTGGAGTGACCATCCTGAACCAGGACTTCACCTCTGCCCTCAAGACACTGCAGGACGCCCAGTCCACGGCCATCGGAGCCCCCAAGGTGATAAGACCCAGTTGAGCACGACAAGCCTCTAAAACTGCCAGACTGTCTGATTTAATGAGAAGAAGGCGGAGTCAGAGAAACACATGTAATGTTGCCATATAAAGAAACTACATGTCATGTGACGTGTCTGTCAGCATGCCGTGGACTTCTTCTGCCCTCTAGTGACCCCCTGGTTAACTCTAACCCAGCTGCTGGTTAACTCTAACCCAGCTGGTTCACTGTGTGTGAACAGATCCCGGATGTGTGCTGGGAGGATGTTGGAGGTCTGCAACAGGTGAAGAAAGAGATTCTGGACACAGTTCAGCTTCCTCTGCAGCATCCAGAGCTCCTGTCTCTGGGTCTGAACCGGACCGGGGTCCTGCTGTATGGACCACCAGGAACAGGGAAAACTCTGCTCGCCAAAGCCGTCGCTACCGAGTGCTCCATGACCTTCCTCAGGTAGGAACACCTTCACCTTCTTCAGTACAAACTGACGGCAACCTCAAATATATCACATTTTGTGATTGTTCAGATTATTTTCGTAAAAACTTACAGTTGGTTTCAACATAAAAAGATCAATCTGTTGGTGTATTATTTCTTTTTAAAAGAATATGATTTAATATGGTTTAAGTGTACTGAGCAGACTTGTTTGATAACCTACTTCCAGATACCAGGACTTTTATACAAGATCCTTCCAACAAGAGGACATGATGCTTTTATTTGGGTTTAGTCCTCATGTTGTTGCCTTGTAGCTGGAAATCAAGAGATGGCAGCTTCGTATGCTGTTGCCTTGAGTTTGTGCCAACAATCAATAATACTTGGTTACTTACGAAGAGGAAGCCCTCCCGTCTTAGATGCTTCGGTCGAAAGTTGCGTTCGCTTGTTGGTCGCCATTTTCTACTAGAGGGCAAAACTGCAAATAGACAACAGAAGCTAAAGGATGATGAGAAAAAAAGTTGGTGTTATGGTGCCTTCAAATGGAGCTCGTGAGCTCGTGGTTACGACACGGGAAGTCGTGTACGCGATACGCTCGACGTTCAAGTGGTAAGTGGTGAGAACGCCACTGCTAGGCAACGGCAACATGGACTGCTCGTTGTTCTCTCGACATTCTTCACTTCTTTACAAGAAATGTTGACTTACTTTCTATTTGTATCAACATTTTCCTCATACATGTTATAAAATTACCTGGACGGTGAAATACGGCGAAAATTACAATATATGAACTTAATATCCACCGGAAAATGAACTTCTGTGATCTCCGCCATTTCTGGGGGGCATTCGTATGGACTCTCGTCCACTCTCGTAACTTCTCGTAAACACGGTGAACACGACCCCATCTGAAGGCACCACAGATTAAGGCCAGCTCAAGTTTGATCATTAGTATTTTTATTATTATTATTATTATTATTATAGTTGGTGTTTTTTGGGTACGGGCTGTGTAAGTTATATAAGTTGTATATTGTCTTTGGTATTATTTTACTGTGTAAAACACTTTGTATGTGTTGGTTGGAGAGCAGGAAACGCTCTGGCATGTGACTTTAAGTTCCTGCTGCTGTTTCAGTGTTAAAGGTCCAGAGCTCATCAACATGTACGTGGGTCAGAGCGAAGAGAACGTCAGAGAAGGTTTGTATCACTTAAAGGTCATTCTGGTTCATTTGCTCTGTTCTCTCAGTAATAATAACGTAATGTTGTCGCCAAGTTAATATCTGAGATCTGTGAACGCAGTCGTCTGATGCAAGAGACCCACTTCCTGCTGTTCTTACTGCAGTTGTGCTTGTTTACTTTATTTGCACAACATCAAATAGACAATAAAATAGAAAAAGAATGAACTGAATTTCAGATTCTATTAAAAACCTCCTTCCTGGTTTCGTAGTCGTGCGTGGAGCTAAATATACTGAAGTAATCATTACAGGCAGATGGCAGAGTGTTTTTGAAATAACAATAAATACACTGAAGGCCCACTGTAGGCTGGACTTTCAAAATAAAAGCCTCAGAAGGTAACAGGAGCTTGTGGCAGCCTTCTGGAGTGCTGAAGACTTTCAAAATAAAACACTTTTCCTTTCTTTCACTGGATTTTCTAATAATGATGAGTAGTAGTGATTTCCAGTTCAATTTATCAGCTATAATTACGTCGTACATTTACATCGTATTGTGTTTTTCTCCAAAAGCACATTATCTATATCAACACTTAAAATGAAATGAGTTTTCTTAACATAAAGTGAAAGTTTATTTATCTTCAGCCATTTAGACATCTGATTTAAATCGTCTGCAGATTAAATCTTAGACGCTCACTGTGAGCTTCCTCACTGTGAGCTTCCTCACTGTGAGCGTCCTCACTCCAAACAAAGTGCTTTATACTGTGGATGAACAGCTGGCTGACTGCTCATGTTTCTTCTTTTTAGCGCCGTCGCCGTGTTCACTGATCTCAGAGTTTCACTTTCTTGCTGGTTTCTGCTCCTAATGAGTGAATTTATAGAAGAGCCGGTTCTGAATGTGCAGACTGATGCTGATGTTGTGTTCAGTGTTCTGCAGAGCGCGATCGGCAGCTCCCTGCATCGTCTTCTTTGATGAGCTGGACTCTCTGGCTCCCAGCAGGGGGCGCAGTGGAGACTCTGGAGGGGTGATGGACAGGTGAGTGTTTACCTGCACTGACTCCAGGTCAGTAGAGGACTGTTTGATCAACAGGCTGTTACTTTACACATAATTGTGTAGTTTAAACTTTTATGTTCTTAGTTATGTTATTCTACTTCTTTTATGGCACATTATCTCCTGTTTTGTACTATGTTTCTTTTGTCTTTTATTGTGAAGCCCGCATCTGTTCTACAAAGACGTGTTACTGTGTTCAGCTGCAGCGGGATCAATAAAGTTTGATTGAATCTGTACAGAGTCGTGTCCCAGCTGCTGGCCGAGCTCGACGCTCTGCACTCGACTGTCGGGGTTTTTGTGATCGGAGCCACAAACCGTCCAGACCTGCTGGACCAATCGCTGCTGAGGCCCGGCAGGTCAGAGGTCACACACACACACACACACACACACATATCACTGCTGTCATGTGGACACAATACTACTTTATATACAGTTCTGCAGGGATGACGTATTTCTGTAGTCCATCCAGGAAGTTGGCATCGCCCTGGTTCCCTCCACAAACAGCCAATGAGATTTCTCGATTGGATTTTGGATTATTGCAGAAAATAAACTCTGGCAAACAAAAGTTTATGATTCAGCAAGATAATCTTCGCAGATGAACACCACTTTTATGACGTTTGAAGCGTAAAGTCAATCTCCAGAAGTAAAAAGCTAACGTTAGGCTATAAACCAGCTACACCACGGTCACATGACTTCAGCGTCTCCACCACTGAGCTTCCAGCGCTGACCTCTTCTACAAAAGCCTTTGGGAAAGTTTGAGTTAGAACAGTTTGCAGTATAAACCCAACGAGGCTGTAAAGGCGGACGAGTGAGTAGATGAGTTTCTGTGTTCGGCGTGATGACGTTTAATGTCCCCGACAACCTCTGTAGTCTCATTTAGACACTTGTTAGCAACCGCCTTTTTTAAGACACGGAAAAGCTTCAACACTCACCAGTGGAGTATTTACTGACAGATTTTAATTCACAGAACAAATCGCTTGTGTTAACCACAGACCTTTCAAGACCCATTCAAGAAACCCACTGACTTCCAGACGAGGGAACAGGAAGTGCTAACATGCTAACATGCTAACTCACTTCAGGGTTTTAGGACTCAGTCCTGCAGAACTCTGTTATTTTCCATACGTCAGAATTAAACAAGCAAAATGTGTCGTTTCCTCCATTAATGACACAAGTCTCATTGAACCAACATGTATCATCTGTCACATTCAATCACATTTGACCTTCAAAGTCTTGTATTAAAACAAACAAACGTCAGCGTGACACACGATGTTTCATCTCTGTGTCTTCTTCAGGTTTGATAAGCTGGTCTATGTTGGAATCAACGAGGACCGAGTCTCTCAGCTGCAGGTTCTGCAGGCCATCCTCAGGAAGTAAGAACAGCTCTCCCTACTGGACTACACTACATTAACACTCAGAAAGACTCACTGCATTGATTTAGAATATTGGTGTGACACGTATGGAGGATATTTTTGGTCATAATTCAAATTAAAGGTCCAAATAGAAAATTAAGAGAGATAAAATTAAAAAGAGTATTATTTTACTACACTTCTAGGAATAATCAGGCAATCATCACATTTGTGTAGTTGTCCCTAATGTACGGAGGAGTTTTCTACTTCATTGAACTGACTATAAATATGTTGTTTGATGCTAGCATCACCGGCTGTGGTGACTTGGCTGCTGTCAGCTGCTAGTCCTGTGCTCTGCGGCATTGGGGCACTAATTTAACATAATCTGTCTTCTGTGGAAAGATGAATCGACCACAGCTAACACTGTAGTTCAGTGTGTTGCTACTCACCTGAAGTCAAACAGGAGGAAGGAACCACAGAGGGCGCTGTTTAACCAGTTCCACTATGCCAGATTTCATCATGTTATTACAATATATACACACAAATAGTCTGGCTAAAGAATAACCTGCAGTGGTCTACTCATTCCTCACAGTACACTGCACTGGTAACGCTGTGACTTGGACAATATGAACCTGTAGCCGCTCTGCACTAGCCGAGACATTTCAGTGTAGATATGTGCTGTATATTTCTGTGACATGACGCTGCCTGTTTATTGCTTGCAAGAGGCCATGGTATCAACGTAACATTAGTCATGCATGCCAGCAAATAACAGCTGACACAGCTAGTCGCTAATGTTAGCCTCGTAGCTGCTGCACTGTCCGCTGCGTCAGATGGCGGTGGAGTTGTTGACGCTTGTTTCACTGGTGACTTTGTATGTGAGGCCACATGTACAGAAATGTTAGAACTCTTTCATCAAAATGAAGCCATTGCTTTATAAATAACAGTACTCCCTCCGACCCTGCTTACTGTACTTTCTCCGTTTTCATTGCAGTGTGCTCTTTAGCAGCCAGCTCCCCCTGCTGGCCATAAGGTGCCTCTGCGCCCCAGCTGCTTCAAACCCCCCCAGCCAGCCTTTGGGCCACGCCTCCTCATTTACATACAGCTTGAAAAGCCAAATGGAAAATGAAAAAGATGAAATTTAAAATGCCAAATGTCAAACACCAAATGGTAAAGTGCAAATGCAAAAGAAATAATAATTTAGTTTTTTCTATTTAAGCTTTTCCATTTCCCATTTTGAGTTTCATATTTGATGTTTCCCTTTTCTTATTTCCATTGTCATTTTCAATTTAATCTTTACAGTTGGAGCATTTTTATTTAAGTTTTTGCATTTTAAATTTAATTTTTTTTATTATCATTTTACATTTTCAATTTGCTTTTTCAATTTTCAATTTGGACTTTTAATTTGAATTATGACCAAGAATATCCTCCATAGACACGTTGTCTGTTGCATCAGTTTAAAACTGAGCTGCTCGTTTGTTTTTCACACATTTTTAAAAGTGCAGTAGAGTTTTTGAAGTAAAAAGGCATCTTGCATATTGCTGAAGAGAAAAACACAGAGATTCATGTATGTATAATTTTAATAAAATCTGAAAATAATAAGCTAAGCTATAAATTATATTCAGTCATCAAGACATTATGTGTGCTGGTCAGAATTTGCACATTTTAGAAGACAGGGAAGTAAAATTTCAATAAAAAAAAACAAACATTTAAATCCAAATGATTATTTATTGTTAAAACAAAAAGTGCAAAAACGGCTCAAAATCTTCCTCCATGAACGAAGAATTATTGGCTCTAATATCCAACAAGTCCTGAAAGATGATGGTGTTTTTAAATATATAGGCACATATTATTTTATATATATATACACACACACATATATGTGCGTAAATGTATGTATATATGCACACAAAATATGGATCATATGAGCTAAAGATAAATAAAATAATAATAATTGGTGGTGTGACTGGTTTTGTGTGGGAACGTTAACACACTGTAAAACTTCAGGTTCCAGCTGGACTCTGCTGTGGACCTGCAGGAGGTGGTGGGTCGATGCCCCGCTCACATGACCGGCGCCGACCTGTACGCTCTCTGTTCAGACGCCATGACGGCCGCCATCAAGAGGAAGATCTCTCTCATCAACCACGGTGAGAAAACAAACACCAGGTCCAACATCATCATCATCTTCAGAGACGATCAGGGTTCGAATGACTACAGAGCTGATAATGCTTCTATCAGTAATATAAACACCAGACGGCTCTAATACAAATCAAAGTTCCAGATATAATTGAGTTCCTCTGAGAAGTCGTTGATATCTCAGCTTCTGTGACCTTTTGAGGCTGTTTTCTTCTAAATCTTCAGACTTTGTGACGGATCTTGGTTGAAGTTGTTTTTGTAACCTAGAAAAAAAATCAGCTTTAGTAGTCAATCACCTGCTGGATGCAGGGTACCAGCGGGGTCTTAAAAGGTATTGAATTTAATATTCTCAAAATAAGGCCTTAAAAGTACTGAATTTCATTTACAAAGGGTTTAAACTTGTCCTTTCGTAGGATTAGATAAAGACTGTAACGTCTTAAATAACTGTCAAATGTATAAAGTGTGTGTGTGTGTGTGTGTGTGTGTTTGGTGTGACCTGGATGTTTCAACGGTACAGGTGCTGTTTACGTCCGTGTGTTGATTTACGCTGTTGACCTTCAGTTGTCAGGAAAGAAAACAAAACGTCGCACACCTTTGCTGCTAACAAGCTAACGTTAGCTCATTTTTGGATTAAACCGGTTTCTTGTTTGTGCCGAAAGTCTTTCAAGCCGGGGACGATGGGACTTAAAGCTTTGGACTCCCAAATGAAGCGCGTCGCATGTGCTATTGTGTATTAAATATGAATGTGACGTGAGGATTATCATAAAACATTTCATTAAATTCAAGTACTTGATAAGTAATTCTTGGACCCTGGGGGTAATGTTAATACTGTATGGTGGACTGAGCATGTTGAGACGACAGCAGAGATGTAATAAGAAACTAGATGTTAAATCATCTTCAGTCGTCGTCTTGTTCACGTTTCTCTGGCATCATTCACAAAACCACGTGTCTTTACTGCGGCGCAACAAAACCTTTAAAATCCACTTAATACATATTAAATAAATAGTAAATCATGATCATAGAGATCTGTAGCTTTATTAACATAATGTTGATTCCTTCAGTATAAAAGTTGGTTAGCATCAAATCTATTAAATTAAAGCGACGCAGAAAATAAAAGGATGCAGAAAAAGTGTCAACGTGTCTCTCCTGTCATCACGAAACCCTTCAACTTTAGATGTTTTGTTCATGTAAACCGTCCTGAAAACAACAAACTGAATATTAACATTTAAGAAATAATATTCGTTCCGTTCGACTTGTCGTTTTGTTTGTTTAAAGATTCACATCTTAGAGAATAATTCTGATTTATTCCAACTTGGGTCTTGTTTTGGTAGTTTTGTCCACCATGTCTATCAGTAATAGTAAGACAGGGTTCGTACAGCTTTTTAAGAATAGAATTGAAGCACTTTCAAGGTACCTAAACCAAAACTTTCCAGACTCTCAAAGCCTTTATCATCACATCTTAACAGTTACTATAAATTCCAGGAGACGACAAATAAATGAGTCGATGGGATCATTTCATCTCAAATATTAAAGATGTTTGATGAAACACCAGATTATGTTGAAAAATCAAGCACTTTTCAAGGAGTATATTCAAATTCAAGCATATTCCTAACCTTCAAAACATCACAAAATTAAGCATTTTCCAAACTTTCAAGACTTTGTACGAACAGTTTGTCACCACGTTAATATCTGAGATTCGAACACAGTGACGTGACTAAAACGACAGAGATGATATTTCAAATAAAATCTAAACAAAAACCTGGAATAAGTGGACGTGGTTCAGACCAGACTCTGTCTCTCTCTCTCAGGTCTGGACTCTGAGAACTCTCCTGTCCTCGTCTCCGGTGAGGATTTCTCTGCAGCGTTAGAAAACTTCAAGCCGTCTGTTTCAGACCAGGAGCTGCTGCGATACAAAAACCTTCAACAGAAACTCACTGCAAACTAGAAACTTCATCATCAGGCTGACGGATGACGACGATGATGATGTTCGCTCTTCAACAGCTAACCGGATGTGTTAAGGACTCGGATGAAGGTCTAATTGTCTAATTTAAAGTGCCAACCGCCTCTGAAAAATCAATACTGCAAATGTAAATGATTTAAACATTAAGTTAATTTATAAAATTGTGAAATGTATGTAATAAATACAGAAGTTAACACAGACGTGGGATTTCTGTTTTTTCTGATGGAAGCGGCGTCGCATCATCTGCTAACGGGTCAGATCGGCCAATCGGGTGGAGAGTTTCTTCACGCACCAGAAGCTCGTGAAGCACAATAAGATTTCTGTCTTAACGAGGTTTCTGTGGCTTTCCACAATTAACAATAACTAGATTACTGCTCTGCTTTTACTGCAGTACCACTGCCTTCCACTATTACTTATTATTAGAATTACACTCTCAGTCATGTATACTGAATGTTGTAAACAAATCCTTTTAAAAGGGTCGGATCACAGACTTTAAAAAATAGATTTCAGGTGTGAAGATTGAACATCTTTAAAATGTTGTTAGGTTTAAAGAAAAAGTCATGAAACTTTAAATTATGATGCTGATTTTTATCATTTTTGTCAAAACAATAACTAGTAATCATTTTTTAAAAGTCATTATAAATGGTTCTACTAAATGCATAAAGAAGCTGCTATGAGATTCAAACCAAATACATTTTGATCATCAAACCATCTGTAAAGTCTGCTTTCTACATTTCACTGCAGTGAATGAAACTGTCAAATAATAACTTATAAATACTAAAACTAAAGTTATGGAATCTCAGTGGACAATATCACAATCTGTCAATGAAATTAAAAAAACTTCAGCTATTTGGCAGATACTGAGTTTTTGCTTCCCAAAGTCATGACATGCTGGGATGCTACGCTATATACAGCTAGCCACTTTTATTTTCAAAACATCACCTCAACAAATAAAGCAGTGCAGATTAGAGGAACCCCAAAAGCAGAAATAATCTGAATTAGATGCAACTGAACTTTCCCCCTGTTCATTGTGACGCTCGATGGAAAGGGAGTAACGTTAGCTAGGAGCCAAAATGTTTTGTTTGAGCTGTAAAATTATGTCACACTTGAAGACAGTTGAAGCACACAGGCGACAGCTAAACGACACGAATTAACTGAGAGCAGCATCGCTAAACACCTGAAGGGTTTGTAGTCGTTTTCCTGCTTTTGTTCCCTTCAAAATCTAAACTTCTCGCTAGCATGTTAGCCTGTCAGGATGCTGTGAAAACCTTGTAAAACTGTGATAATATATTAACACCAGCACCATAAGCATCTGGTAGTGTAGTTTAGCCAGTTAGCCGTCCTCTACTGTAAAGCTAAGATGTACAGAAACTGGTAGCATAGTTAGCTAGCCTGTTTCCCGCTCATTCCTCCCCTCCATCAATATTACTGATGCATTACTTTGATGTTGATCATACATTTATTCATCATCACGAAAAATTCCTAACTCATCCTAGACCTCTGGTCATTAGCTGTAGAGCTAGCTTAGGCTAGTGAACTCACTGGTTAGCTATTA
The DNA here is from genome assembly GCA_008360985.2 of Macquaria ambigua. Taxonomy (NCBI): domain Eukaryota; kingdom Metazoa; phylum Chordata; class Actinopteri; order Centrarchiformes; family Percichthyidae; genus Macquaria; species Macquaria ambigua. Next base: position 64,232 of record VMKM01001348.1, on the reverse strand, counting down.
GGGCTGTCACTTTTACTCGGAATTCAGTATCATTTGAATGTGGGAAATTATCTGTCCAACTTTAAAACTGGTCGTGCTTTGTACTCCATCTAGGAATGTAAAATGTTAACACAAAATGGAGAAAACTAGCTAGCTGTGCTGAACAAATTATTACACCAAACCATCTGTGAAGTGTAGAAGCATTTTGGATTTGACACCATAGATGGAAAAAATCTTGGACAAAGGTTTGCTGACTGTGTAAAATGCAACTACGTTACAGTAACATTAGAGGAAAAAGTGACAGCCCTGTTTAACTTAGCATCAGCTAACAAATGTTGTCTCGTTACCTGACAAACGTTAGCGCAGTTTCACGTAATCTGTGGTGTGGGCAGTTAACTAAAACAGCTCTGAACCACAGGAAAAAAATGTACAGAAGTGTGATGAAATCAATTTGACCGCCAGATAACGTTAGCAAAAAGTTTCAGCCGTCATGATTATGTTGTTTTTTTACCATTTCAGCCCAAACTAATTTAATTTCTAAAATGTAATGTTAATTTTACGTGTTGTTATATTTAGCAGTTTTGGTAGTGCCATTAACTGGTGTTAAAGGGCTGGTAGAGAGGAGCAATGGGGCAGTGACGCAGCATTAGCAGTTAGCTTTAGCCTGCTTTATGCTAACAGGTACGATGAGAAACTGATGCTTAGCTAGCTAGCTAGATAGCTGGACCATGCAGATTTTCTAAATATGTTCGCAGTACTTTATTTAAACAATCTGAAAGTTTGGTTTTGATTTTCAGTCTTCTGTAGCAGAAGTGAATTTTCAACAAAGTGTAGCAACATAACTGCTCCTCAACATGGCAAAGTAAAACAGAAACACTGAGTAAAATCACAAGAGGAAAGATATCCAGAACCTTCTCAAATGTGTTGGTGGATCATTTCATTTTAGCCATCCCGTTAATCAATACAAATATTCGGTGACACTTTATATTAAGTCAGTAGTTTATTTTCTCATATCACTTTTTACAGCAAGTCGATATGGTCAACAAAGATTAGGTTTCCTTGATGGATGTCACTATGAAGATTTTAAAAATGGCCTGGAATAGATATTCATCACATATCTTTAAATCCTTTAATTTTGGTCCTTTTTTGAAAGATTGAATGACAGGCAATAAGAACTACAGGAAGTAGAGAACTTAATATAAAGTGTTACCATGTTAGATTCAACATGTTGGTTGTGGGTTTTTTTTATATGTTTTGAAGTGAATCCATTATAGCAAAGTGGCTGCCATACATCTACCACGGACCTTTGTCCGGACGAAAATCTGTGGTGTTGAAAGTTACTCAGCTAAAATAACAAAACGGGCTCCACATGGTCAAAAAAAAGGTGTTTCCATTTTATTTAATAATTTCTTTCCTCTACATAATGTTTCAAATAAATCAAACTAGTTTTTAAGCACACCATTACGTCCCTGTTCCTCAGTGTAAAGATGTTCACACTGATCTCTGATTTTCCAGTATCTGATCTGGTGATGTTCCTGACTGGGACCTTCCTCAACCAATGAAATTCTTAGTCACTTACTAGTAAAAGGATGTTTTCGGCTAGATGCCATTTAAATTTGCGTACATTTTTCAGCCATGTAGCTGCTGTTGTAACAAGCAGTGGGAGTTTATCTTACCCAGGCAGAAAACATGTCACAAACTCTCATTTCCTGAAGCTTGTAAGAGAATATTATCAGTCAGTGATGCCTGTTGGCTCAGCGAGATCCAATCATCCCACATGAAGCAAATTTCTCCGGACATGCCATCATGTGAGCCGGTGGTGTGGCTACGATTACGTACAGACAAACACGACGGAAATGTAGCGTTTTGTTCCTAAACTTATTCTACCCACTTTCTGAAAAATAAAATGTGATTTAAAAAAAAAAAACAACATTAAGTTTAAAACCTAAAAGATCCAGTCTGCAAATGTGTCTCATGTGGTCAATTAAGGACTTCAAGTTCATTAAAGTGCATGTCCCGCAACGACAGCACTAATATTAATAATTGAGCAAATTTTTATCCGTTTCTATTGTAAACAGTGCCACGATTAGCAACCTTGTTTTCTAGTTAAAGTGTCTGAATGTTGACATTACACATTTCGTTTCTTGGTGTTTGTTCGCTTCGTATTGAGTGGAAGTAAGCTACTTGTTAAGTTTTGATCCGACAGAAGAATGTGAGGCAGGAGTTGGCGTCCTGTCAGAGTTTAATCAGCAGCTAGTTCGGACTCTTCTGAGACTCAAACACATGGTCCTGGAAACCTGAAAGAGTCTGAACTAAGAACACAGGGACAGCTGGGTTTGTTCTACCAACAGTTTGTCTTTGGTGAGGAATGATGTACAAGCCACAGTCATTACAGTCTAATGAGCCAAAACAGATGTGTAGTTGAAGAAAGGGCGTGAAGCTGGTAGTCTAGGTCTAGGTGTAATCCAGATTAGTCTGGAGGTCTCAATCTCTGTGGTTCGTCCTCTGGCTTCACTCTGTTTTGTGGTTCCTGGATTTTAGTTCGTTGCTGGGGCAAAGATCCAACACGCAGGTCTTCCTTTTCTTTGTCTTCCATATCTAACGAGCAGATCCTCTCCGTTAAGGACTCAGGTGAAGTGGGGCATCCGGCTGCAGGTTCTGGAAGAGAAGGAATGTTGTGTTTTTGATGGACCACATCAAAGTGTGTCCTTTCACACAGCTTTCTTTGTTCAGAACAGAGAAAACAAGCAAGGAAATCCAAACAGACAGACAAAAAGGTAATACGGAAAATGGTCATGATTACAGAAGCACCCACAAGCTGAACCCCCATTAAAACCAGTGGAATCTCCTCAAACAATAATGCATTGTAAAAATGGAACCTGGACTCTTCTAGCTGGTTGAATGTGGTGTGAGGTTAGTTTTCGTCAACTAAAACACTTTTTGGTTTTGGTTAAATGTTGAAAATGTCACTAACTAGGTTTCCATCCAAATGTAGCACAAATTTTAACCAGATTTCAAGAAAATCAGCAAAATAAAATGCTAATTAATTTGCGTTTCCATCCACTACAGTTATGCAAATATTAGGAATTGGTTCATCGAGATGAACAGCAGGTGGAGCTAATCCTCCAGTCGCTGCCATTAAACCACCACAGAAGAAGAAGAGGACACAACGAGATGACGTCATTCAAAGAGCTCCAGTCAAAGTTCAAACGATGGAAAACCATGTGGAGAACATGATGGAGATACGAGCTTTCTGTTAGTTTCATGTGTTCAAGGTCACAGCCTCCTCATCGCTCCACACACACCTGATGTTTCCAGCCCTTTACTTTAACTCACAGGCTTCATGGACGCCATGATTAATTTAGTCTGTTTCCATCGTACTTTGTTGCATTTTCTTTTTATCGATGTACCAACTTTTCCACCTCAGCAAAGCATAACAACGTTTTGTAATACGTTTTGTTCGAATTTTCAGTGTTTCCACTCAGGTTTTTGTTTATGCGCAAATTGAAAATGCGCTTATCCTTATGGTGTGTTCCCACCAAAAGCGAATTGAACTTTTCTTGCGGTGAGATTACATACAAAGTCAATGTGAAGACACGAATTTGCGGGAATTGGAATTGACTTAAGTTACTTGATTGCAACTATTGGTTGTACTTACTATCAACCAAGTCACTAGCCCTGATCAATCCAAACTCCATTCAGAAAACAAGCATTTTAAAAGTTATTTGCTTGTTGTCTTGCAGACAGACCTGACAAAGCATCAATTCAGACTTTTTCGAATCGGCATCATGATGTAGTTAATTCGGCAGCCTTTTGATCTGTTTATTGCAATTAAATCACAGCAAAATGTGTTTATTTTTGGTTCATACTGCTGTTAGGAAATCCTGGCACTGGTCAGAGTGGTGAAATTCACCGAGCTGTGTGCGCCTCTTGTTATGAACCCAGAAGGGCGAATACTCACGTGTTGTGTTTATTTGTTCACAAATGGTCCAGCGGTCAATAAATATTCGTGAATATTTGCTTTGCTTTTGGTGGGAACTCACCATTAGAGGGTTGCGGGGGGCTCGAGCCGATCCCAACTGACATTGGGCGAGAAGTTGGGTACACCTGGACAGGTTGCCAGTCACATAGAGACAGACAACCGTTCACGCTCACAGTCACACCTATGGGCAATTTAGAGTCGTCAATTAACCTGCATGTGTTTGGGTGGTGGGAGGAAGCCGGAGTACACGGAGAGAGTTTCTACACTGAAGACATCCGAAGAGGATTTTGACTGTAAATTGGGTTAAACTGGGCTAAACACTAAACACTGTTAGAGCTGACTAACTCTACCAGACACACTACACAACGAAACCTTATCACACTCATTTTGACCAGCTCAGTTTTGGGATCACAAACGATTTGAATAAAACCTTGTCTGTTTACCTGACTAGGCATGTGATTGGCAAAGGACAAAAAAGCAGGAAACAGAGCCAGCCAGCAATCATATTTTTTCATATTTGTTATATTTAAACCTATTTTAACCCCCTCATCAATAGATTTAACCTCCGGGCTGTTCAGTGTTAGCTTGGCCATAAATCCATGTATGCTGAAAAGAAAAAAAAAAAAAAAGAAAAGTAATTATCTTCAGAATGTAATAATCTGTCAATTCCCTTCATCTGGTCTCACATAGAAATGCAGGATAACTACTTATAGTGCTGTAATTACATAAAGTTATCAATATCAAAATAATGTGTGTGTTTACATTCAGTCTGACGTTATTTGTGTGACGATCTGCTTTGTGCAAGACAGACAACTAGAGCCGAAGCAGAAAGACACAGCTAACATTACTGTCCTCACTGCCACCCTTACAAAATAACTAATCAAGTATCCAGTTAACTGATGGAAACCCAGAGTTACTGAGGAAATCACGTTACTACGAACCATGTAAACTCTTTAATCAAGCTATTATCTACATGTGGTTATTCACAGTAATCAGAGTAATCATAAGGATTAACGTTACTTGAAAAGCAACCATTCATACAGCCAAGTGCTGCATGTGTCTAGACTAGCACTAACTGTGACAGCTGGCTACGTTAACTAGCTTATTAACTTAGCAGATAAGCAAACACTAGCTAGTCACTTTGCTACTTAGCTTTCACTCACTCACTAGCTTTGCTTGAACGCCTTCTGCGCTCCAGCGCAGGGTTTTCTGCCAGAACAGCTGTCAACACGGTGATAAGCATCGCGCACATATCGCGGACCAAACAGAGTAATTTAAGAGCCTATACTCATAGAATGGGGGTTACAGTACGTAACCAACGGTACGTACGCTCGCCTGTTCATCTCTGTTGCTGTCGCAGTGTTTTGGCCTGAGAACAGTTTGGGCAGCGTGAGACTGAACGTGAACGTGTCTTAGGTGAGAATCCGGAATTCCAGATTAATCTGGAAAAATCACATCCCTACTGACAGATATTTAAGCCTGATGTTGAGTCTCAGTGTCGTCCTGTTGATATTTCTAACTGCAGCAGCCTCACAGCCAGTGATGATTAGTTTATAATAATACACTGTAGTCTGTTGCTGTGTTAACGTTACATTTTCCTCCTCTCTAACCACTTCCTGTGTTTTTGTTGATGGTGGGGTTCAGCATTCCTCCATGCAACATAAGCCATATTTACCGCTTACGTGGCCTTTGCTACTTTTGTGCGCTTCATCCTTTTCCTCCTCATGAGGGTCACCTGAGGCCTCTTCAACCCTGCGATCAGCAGCAGCAACCTGGGCCGCGACTTGGTGAGCCAGCTTCTCAGTAGCGTCCCCTTGGGAAACCTGCAGGAACAGCAGTCAGTTAAAGCCAGGACATCCAGGAGTGTTTTGATACTGTCTGGTTATTAGTCATTTACTGCTTAGTCTTAGTTTATAAAACCACAAAGATAACATAAAGCCTTCCAAGACCTCACAGTCCAGTAAACACCAACATTTTTCCAATAAAGCTTAGAAGTAAATTCAAATTCTACTTAAAAATCACGCAGTATACTTGTCACCAAATGTGGATTTGTTTTTTTAAGCCACACTAACGGCTCTAAGGATTGTAGTATTGGTAACTTTGGAGATCCTCTGAACTAATGACATTCCCAACAGCCTCCGCTGGACTTTGTGTTTAGTGTTTAGTGCTAATGTTAGCATGCTAACATGTTAAACTAAGATAGTGAACATGGTAAGATTTATATTATAATCCTGACACTGATAAAGTACTAAACTCTTTGAGTTGTAAATCTCACAGAAAACAGCAAAGGTCCAGCCTGAAGGCTAAAGGCCTGAAGTACATCTGTTAATGTACTTTAAAGGACGTTAATGTGCACATGAACAACCAATTAATTCCATCTTGTGCCTCCTGACAAACTCAAACTCATCCTTTTTAGACAGGCTGTCCGTCAGAATAATTACCCAGTAAACAGTGAAGAAAACTAAATGCCTGCTAAGTGTTAGAACTTGGGAACCGTCAAGTTTCAAGTCTCTGCAAATAGATTTTTTTTTATAACAAACAGAAAAGAATGGAAACAATGACCAACTGGACAATAGGAGAAGCATTTGGTTGTAATGCAGTCTTCAGCACATGAACTATACTGAAACAGATGATCCTTTAGTAGCTGTTAACTCATCCTGACTCTGACCATAAACACCAGCTGTAATGTAACCTTAGAAACAACTTTCTGTCCCACAGTCTCATGAGACATACCGTATACTGTCTTCTCCAATAGATCAGAAAGGTGTGACATGTATATCAGCTCATGCATCCAAAATTTAAGACTGACAACTTATTCAGCATTTCCCGTGGCTGCTTTTTGTGCCCCGACAGGTTGGAAACAAAACTTCAGGTTACACAAACTTCACTTGGAAGAGAAGACAACGGCCAACAGTAAACGGTTAACCCACTTCCTGCCTCAACTTCAGACTTCTCTTTTGTGATGTTGCCATGTTCAGATCCCAGCAATGACTTTGATGACTACAATAATATCATAAATAATGGGGAAAGCTACAAAAGTAAGATCCAAGTTGTAATAAACTGGAATTGTCCTTTAATAAGATGGACGACCAAATGCAAACAAAACCAGTCTGTTAGGAATGAAGTTTGTTTGCGTTATGAGACATCTTGATTGATTCTGCAGCTGTGTAACAGTCAGGGCTGCATATGATGATTCTTTTCATGATCATTGAATATGGCAATTATTTTCTCCATTAATGTTTTGGTCTGTAAAAACCAGGAAACAGTGGAAAAATGCCCATCACACCATCCAGTCAGTAAATATCTTGTGTTGTCCGACGAAAAAGTCAGAAACCAAAAACTATTTAATTTACAATCATGCAAGTAAGAAATGTACAAAATGTCTCATATCTGAGAACCTGGAACCATCTGATTCAGTCATTTAGTCTATGAAATGATGAGGTGGTGAAAAACGCTCATCACAACTTCCCAGAGCCCAAAGTGACATCCTGACGCCAAAACTGTCCAAAACTGAAACATACTTCATTTACCATCATGTATAGACAAATATGAGAAGCTGGAACCAGTAAATATTTGGCCCTTTTGCTTGAAAATGTAATATATTTTACACCAACTAATTGTAAAATAAAGTATCAGAGCAACAACAGAACATGCTGATTTTTCTTTTGATCATACAAACTAAAAGACTTCGTAGATGTGACCTTTTGTCGACGTCACTACTGTTGTCATCTTTTAAATTTGAACCCAACCGACCAATCACAGCCACAGCTCACGCTCTTACAGCATCAGCTTCCCCTCGCCTGATAAAGCCTGGATTAGAAAGCAGGACAGTACCTCAACCAGTAACACTCCTCACCGAAGCACCATAGCAAACGTTTTTAGCCTCCTTCAGACGCCAGCTTCACATTCTTTGACGAACGGCTTTGTAACGGCAGCGCTGTGCAACGCCGCAGCAGCTGCAGCCTTTGTGTCTTTATACGACTTGTGACTTGCTGAGCACGATGGAAAACAGAAAAACCTCTCAATTGTTTGGACTTTGTGCTGGTCGAGCACACCGAAACCAGCCAGAGAGAGATCTAGCAACGTGTAGACATGGAAGGGCCTTGCTGACGCCATTGTTGTCGCCTGCGGGGCTCGATGTTAAATGTACCGAGGATAACATTGTTTGTGTAGCTGACCCTGCCACCCCCCCACCCCTCCCTCCCTTAGCCCTCATCCTCTTCATTATTCTCATGTGATTAGCTCAGGTTTAGCTTTTTCTCCTCCATGTGAGGATCAGCTGCCATCTTTAAATCCTCTTCAGGCTCCATTCAAGTTCAGGATCCAAGATAGTTTCTATGGTGTCTTGCTGACCTCGACTTTACCTTTCACACTGAACTCTCCTCTTCTTTTGTCTTGTTTTGTTCCGTCTCGTTCAGTCTTTTCTTCTCTTGTTGTGTCTCCTTTTTGTTTCTTTTGTTCGGTATTTTCTTGTCGTTTTTTTGCCGTGTCCTGGTCCTTACTTTTACTTGATTTCTTTTTCCTCTGTAGTTTTCCCTTCAAGAAATCTCCTTCTCTTTCTTTGCAGATCCATCTACTAAAAGCAGTTTCAGTACCTTACCTTCCTGCAGCTCTTCAATTTAAAACTCCTTGTTATACATCACACCATCCTGTTTTAGCAGCTGTTTTCTTCCCTCTGTTGTTTGTCTTGTCAGGTTCACTAATGGCATCCAAGTTGTTTTTCCCACTATCCAAGCCTACCTCCTCCTCCTCCTCCTCAGCAGACATGTTGTTTTCTGTTACTGACCGGTCGCCGACGTCCTTAGAGTCAGAGGAAGCAGGTAACTTTGACATTGTCCTCATCCGTCCGGCCTGACGCAGCTAGCGAGAGAAGCTCACTCTTAATATCTGAGTCACCCAACAAACAAGCTGGCAGATCATCAGCAACGTCGCAAACGCTCCCTTCTGCCTGTTTCAGCATGAAAAGAATCATTCATCCCAAAACTTAGTAATCCAAGTGAGAAGTTTATTTCACACACAGAGAATAGAGGTACTACTAAGTTGTTTTTCAGTGCAGAAACTTTGAAAAGCAGATCTACAACTTGACGGCACCAACAAACCAAAACACTTAACCTTAAATTCATCAAGAGTCCAAGTTCTCACTGTGAGCCTCTGAAATATATCCAGGTTCAAAGTTAACAGTTTTAAAAGTGGAACATGGAGTCCACATCCAAGCTCTCCATCACCTCCACCCTTCACCTCAGCACACAACTTAGCAGTACTCTACCTCCACTCTCTACCTCTGCACAAGGAACACAACAGAAAGCAGTCCTTACCAATTGACCCCACACATTTGTTAGGTTATGCCCCCGGCGTCCCTGCAGAGGCACATATATGATCCCCGCTGCAGTTTTTTCCTCTCACACTAGAAGGTTCAGCCAGGACGCAAAAACAAATCTGCTAAATAATAGGAGGCCATGAAGCAGCCGGGTGGGGCCTTTAAAAAGGAGGGTCCACTCAGCACTTCTGACTGCAAACGGCAACGGCTGATCCCAGGACACACAGCCAATCAGGGAGCAGACTTCACCTGTTGCCATGACGCCCGGCACTGACTGGTATAAAAAGGTGGTGGTGGTGACTGAGGCTGCAGCTGCTGCACAAGTTCAACACACCAACATCCTGCAGGACGTTTCCTCTAAACTTTGTCTGTCTTCCATTAGTTTCCATTCAATTCCAGTGGTGGAGAGTATATTTACTCTACTACTATAAGTACTGTATGTACTTGTACTCTACTTGAATATTTCCATTTTCTGCTACTAATGCTATACTTCTACTGCACTTACGGTTACCTGATAACTTTAGTTACTTTGCAGTTTCAGATTAATAATACAAAATATAATCAACAAATAAATGTGGCTACCCAGCAGAATCTAAAGTGATTAAACTGAACTCCAGCTTCACCAGCTGCAACATTAAAGTGATGAACACATGAATGCATCAATAATTATAATCCAATAATATAATATATATTATTCTGCTTAATGAGTACTTTTACTTTTGGTACTTTGAGTATATTTTGACGCTGATACTTTGAATGCAGGACTTTAACTATTTCTACACTGTAGTATTAGTACTTTTACTAAGTAAAAGATCTCAGTCCTTCTTCCACCGCTGTTCAGTTCTGTGCACTGTGAACTTGAGATGTGACTCCTGCTGGAGAGCGGGGATCCATGTCTGCTTTTTTATTTTTATCATTAATATTAATTTTGTTTGCAATTAGTAATTTTTTGTATTTTCCACCCAAATATTCATCCAGCATTTCATCAAAACTGCCTGTCTGACACCCCGTCTCCACCAACATGGAACTGGTTCTGTTCCAGTTTCGCGCACCTAATTTTGAACTGTTCCGAGCATTTCAACCAAAAATTAATTGGTTCTGAACCCAGAAAGTTGGTTCCCAGCAGGAACCAAAAACAGCAGGTTTTCCTCGACCTGAAGTGCGAATGGAGAAGTCTTCAGTGGTCGTGTCTCTAGAGAGCACCAAGGTTCCAAGAATCCGGAACGGAACCGGTTCAAGAACCAGAGCTGATGTGGTGGAAAGAGGGCATCAGTGGGATCTTCCAGCACAAAGCAGGCAGGGGAGAAGAGAAGTGAATGATATCAGATTGACTTAAGCAGAAGTTTTGAAACGTATAAATGCGCCTTCATTACCTTAGCATTTCCTGCAAGTAGCAACTTCTCTTCATTCAGCTCTATCAAGTTGCAGGTGTCCAATAAATCCTATGAATTAGTCTGATGTGTAAAAGTCTGGTTGTGATTTCTCTGGAAAGTCTCCAGGTCTTCCTCCCATACTGTCGGCAGAGTGCAGAATGGTTCTGTAATGAAGAATAATTATTGTGATGCTTCATTACCAGATATCTCCTGTACTCGTTTAAGAAAGTCAACATGAGGAGGGAGTGTCTGAGGAGATCTAGGGACCATACTCCATCACCTATTATATACAGCCCCCTCCATTCTAGCGCCTCCAGAGGAAACTTGTAATTTACATTTAAGCCACCAGGAGGCATGTGTCTGCTTTTATTTTGTTAAGGTGGAGTTTCACCTCAAATTCAGTTTTAAATGTGCAACATGGAAACGTGTTTTTGGTGATTTGGGGCTGGAAAGACGTCTTGGTGGTTAAAAGTTAATTCAGGTTTATTTATATCAACTTATGATAAGTTATAACATTGCACTCACCAAGTTAATAGCTGAGATCTGGAAACGCTGAGATCATAAAAAAGGAAGCCCGACAGGCGAAGAATCAAAATCAAACTGAAAAGAGTCTCCACAGATTCATCACCGCACTCCTGTAACTCTGTCGGACTCACGATGGACAGTTTAAAAGAAAAAGGATCCAAATTGACGCAGCAGAACCAGAGATATCCTCTTTTTTTATTCCACACATTCTTTCCTGTCAAAACCTGGTGCCTACATTACCCACAATGCAGCTCTTCCTCTGACAGTTGTGTGTGAGACTGTGGTGTGCTATGCTAGTAGCGGCTAACGTAGCCTGCAACAGAGCTGAGCAGCGGCTGCAGAGGTCTGTCAGCTCACTTCTTTCTAACTCCACACCAACAGACTGTTTTCATCTTCAGCCCCGACCGACGCTGACTCAAGTGACATCACTTGAGAACATTTATCAGACTTCATTCAGCTCCCTCTGAGACACTGAAGGCTTTATACTACTTTAAAACACCTGGAAACACACTGATGGAGTTCCTCTTTAAAAACACCACTATGCATGTTTGTCTTACCGTCCAGGCGTCCATTTGTCTCCTCCGCCATGTGGTTGTAAATTCAGCTCGAGAGCGATGATCCACGTCAGCTTTTATTTTGTTAAGGTGGAGTCTCACCTCTACGTCACCTACAGGCGGCATGAAGGGATGAAAGAAGCTTTTTTTAAAGGTTCCAGCAACATGGAAACATGTTTTGGTTATCTGGAGCTGAAAATACTTGTTGATATAAAGATTCAAGAATAGTTCAGGTTTATCACAACGTATGATGAGTCATGAAAACAGCCATGTCGTGTGTACTCACCAAAGTAATCGCCGACATCTGGGAACACGGTGAAGTCTGGTGCAAGAAGTATTCAGGTGCTTTACTTAAGCAAAAGTAGCAATATACTGAAAATACTCTGTAGTTAAAGTATCAGCAGTAAAAGTATACAAGTATTCTCAGCTCATCAGCTTGATGTAGTTAAAGTATCAGCAGTAAGTACACATAATGCAGGATCGTGTATTAACATACTGTTGGGCAGTTAATCTTTAACAAAGTATAACATTAAAATGGATCATATGTTTAGTTTGTAGGGTTTAATCTGTAGGGTAAGTATAACTGTCAAACAGTAGAGGAGTATATTTTATTTCCAAAAGTCAAGAATGAATCTGCTTTTGTTTCTTTCCGAAACATAATGTGTTTGCGTGCAAAGCTCAGTTCAACATCTTTACTGGACCGTTGATTTGAGCTTTTAAAACCTTAAAAACTGAGTTTCTTTGCGATTGTTTCATTCAGTAATAGATTTAAATGATTCACGGTTCTTATTTCCTGTTGTAGTGGGAATTAAATTGATCTTGATGAAGTCTCTGCAGAGACCTGTACTGACGGCTGTCTGCTCTGTAGAGGGCGCTGTGGCTTCAGGAGAACACAGAGGAATGCACATGTTCAGTCTCATACTGAGAGGTTCGCCCTGCTGTTTGTTCACTGCTGCAGAGATCAACCTGGAGGAAGAAAGGGGGATGGGGCTGGCACTGCAATGCAGAACATCAAATGAGGAGGAGGAGGAGGAGGAGGAGGAGGAGGGAGCTGCCAGCTCTGCAGACAGCAGGTTTTTATGTCAGAGGGGAGGGGGTGTTTCAGGGATTCCCTGTTGGTTTGGAAAAGATCCAGAAGGAGAAGCAGTGACACGAGTTCAGCTCAGAGACTCTGAGCTGATTTAAAACAGATTCATGTGAAAAACAATTCATTTAAATCTAAGAAACATAAATGATGAATCACCACCACCAGCACTGTATTTATTTATGTATGTATTTGTCTTTGATTACGTCCAGTTGCACTAATAGACAGACAGGTTGTGTTTGAATCAGGTGCAGATTTGTAGCTGTCGGCGGGTGGACTACCGCATGTATAGATCTTTGGTGTGTGTGTGTGTGTGTGTGTGTGTGTGTGAAAGTATATGAAATGAAATTATATGATGTGAATATTCTTGCTGAAGTGTCCTGATGTAAGAAAATCACGTTTGGATCACAGATTTATCTTTAAATAATACTCACTGAATGATAACTATACCACGACCACACGCAATACTGGTCTCTGATTGGCTGGAACCAAATCAAATCGGAGCTCAAGGTATGTTAACCTGCAGGTAACCATAGCAACAGTACTGATTAGTTAGTTAGCCGTGTGGAGTTACGTTCCTCACAAAACATGTTTTAAACTATTTTAAATCCTGCACTGTTTACATTTGTTTACTTGCAAGCAGTCATCTTCTTCACTGCCTTTGTTGGCGCGTTGCTAAGTTTCTTTGCACGTTACCGCCTCCTGTTGATAAGTGGAATAGCATGAAAGCAACAGCAGGATGTGAAGTGCGTGCGCGTCCTTGTGCACGAGACAAACAAAACAGGGATCCACTCGTAATTAAATTGCTCCACAGTGCTACTGGTGGTCCACAACTCATAGTAAGCAACCACCACTTTAATGGTTTTTATATACAAGGCCGATACATGAGACAGTATTTAGTAGTAGTAACAAGACGTTATTATAGCACCGCAAAACCTCTTAGGGAGGAGGTCAGGTGGATGGTTGGGGGTACAAAACATCTGTCTTTGACACCAAAAACCACTTCCTGTCTCCTTCCAACAGCAGGTGTTGGTTTAATCTTAACCAAGCAGTTTTTTCTTAACCATGACAGTGATCTTTACTTAATCAAGCAGCTTCAGTTGCCTAAACTTTACCAAACCTAAAATTGCTGGCAGAGCAGAAATCACTGTAAGGCACTGACGATCAACCTGTTCTGTTGGGAGGAATTTGTGCTTTTAATTTTTTGTTGCTTTAAAATCAGAATGATTTGATGTCAAAATGAGAAGTCAGAATATTCTTCTATAACAGACGTTAAATTAACGAACAGAAGAACAAATGAAGATTCAAAAAGTACAAAGTATAAAATCATTTATTGACATTTGATGTGATTCTTTTTTTATAAATACTCTTTGTGCTGATACAGTTCTCATTCCTGACAACAGGTGAAGAACAGAAATAAGAATATATATCTGTGGTTACTACAAGTTTTCTCTCAAGCATTTCCTCCAAGTTGTGAATTTCCAAAACAGTGCATACGTGATATTGATAAAGACGTACCATTTTAACATTGAGGTGCTCTTCATGCACAGATGGCGGTCGTTACATACATGTGACCGTCAGCAGAAAGGTAGTAAAGTTTAGAGAGAACGAAACCTAAAGTCCTCTGAGATATTTAAGTAGCAAGGCAAAGTCAGCTCGGTTTCAGTCAACAAAAACACCAGCGTCATGCAGAGACGACAGACGAGTGCATCAGTGTCGATACCGGTGGTGCTCGTGGGACAGCGCGAGTTACACAAAGTACCACAAACAGCAACCAGTCTCTCAGTACAAACAGCATACATGGCAATAATTGCATATTATGAGGCTACATTATATCACACCTACACAGGATACACGAGATACCAAAGTCAAGACAAACGTACATCTCAGATTATCTTCTTTCTTCTCAGGTGATGACAATTGTAAATGACGAGTTACATTTCCTCTGATTAGTAGGAACAAAGTGTTGAATGTGTCATGATGCTCCAGACGTTTAACATTTTACCACTAAAGTTTTCGGCTGTGAACGGATTCCACAGTATTTCTAGATTAGGTTACTTTTAGTCTGTTATCATGTTTGCAGATGATTATATTAAAAAACAGTATTATCAACTGTATTATCAATCTGTTTCGCCTAAAATCTTCATTTAAATGTTGTCGGGAAAGTTCAGGGAGTAAACAGTTTTCTGTGAGCATTCTGTTCAGTCAGCAAAAACCACGGCTCGCTGGTGAAGTCGGCCAAATAAACTCCAAATGAACACGGACGCCATTCTGCAGACGTGTTCATGTGGTCATAAATTTGTCCACTCAGACCCTCACGGACACAGGAAGATGGCGAAATTTACGTCACATGGAGCTTTGCACTAAGTGGACACATAATTTTTGCTTCAGTGCGTTTGTCTCCATGAGATGCAGCTCCAAGAAAACACTGGTTGTATTGAAGTGAATGGGAAAACCTCAACTTCTCTCAACAAACACAACAAGTTCAGCTCTCAGGAGATAATTTCTGTAAAGTCTGAGTGCATATTTTCTGATTAAATGTGTCATTAAGGAGATATTAAGATTTGAGTATGTTTGGGGGGTGTTTTTACCTTGATTGGCAGGAGTCTCAGCCTATCACACTCAGCCGTGATGGTTGCTGCCCATCTTGTCTCAGCTCTCTTTGGCCACATCATTTCAGTCTCCAGTAGCTGACAGAGATGGTGATGAGCAGTAAAGCCAAACTGCAGGTTTCATCTTTTTTTAAAAACCTGGGAGAGACCTCAGAGACAACTATAGAAAAGTTCATACAGACTGTGGTGTCGTATGAGCGTGACCAGTAGGTGTAAAGCTCCACCAGAGAGAAGGAAGTCACAGAAAAGCAGGAAGGAAAACTGTAAAGCTAAATGTGAATAACCATCATGTTTCACAGAGAAAACATTGCATATAAAATGATTAAGGTTTAGTGCGCTGGAAAGCACAGGAACTTTGAAGGAGGCACAGATGAAGACACCAAAGGAAGAACTGGCGAGCCATGTAGACACAACAGAAGGATTCTGCCGAGCCAATCGCAGCTCTCCTGGGAGAGAATCCTGGGAATCTATTGGCTGTTGTGACCTCCAACTAAACAGGACATTATGTCTGCTACGTTACAGTTTTCTTAAACACAATCTGCCAGTGAGCGGCAACAAACGTCGTCATTGTGGTTTTGACAGCAGAGTAAACAACTCAGCACAACAACAGATGTATCAACAATCGCTGCTGTCGCTGTTCAGTGGACAACATCTGTCCAGAGGTGAAACCATGGAGACCTCATCATGTTTGCACCGCAGGCACAACCAGCAACTTCTGGAGAGGAAACCACTTCCTCCAGGACCAACAGCGACACACCGGTGAACACTGATGAAGCCGACTAATAAAATCACAACAAAGAGGCAAAGGTCTGAGGAGAGATACGACATCTCTGCCCGAAGAGGCACGAACATTCACATCGAACACAGAAACGTCTCACCTACAAGTCTGGTGCCCATGACCCAAACACACTGATGACTTAAGAAGTCTGTTTGTTTTGGAGTCTTTCTGCCCCCTAGTTGCCAAGTATCAGTTAATTCAGTTTTCACTTTCAATTCACTGACATTTGGGATGCTACTGGGTGACATGAGAAAATCAGGGAGTGTATCTAAACAGAAGACAGAACTAGACAAGAATAAGTTCTTTTACAACTAGTTAGTAGCTAAAAGGCCCTAAACAGCCGCTTATTTCACATAATGAAGCCTTGAACCAACATTGAATCCAATGCATGTTTTAGGTCGAGCAGGTTTTATACGACATAAATGAAACTTCATCAGACTGATACAGTCGGTGTGTACGAGGAATAAGAGGACAAGCTGCAGCGTTCAGGGCCAGAAAGTAACATCACTGTTTACAGTGTCCTGTGATTCCCAAATTCACTCAAAATGTTTAACTCCTTTACAATCATCCAGTAGGACCATGAGAGACCAGTGCAGACAAACTAACCAGCTTCATCCACAATCTTACAGCTCTGGACTGATGGTCAACATCTGTGCTGATTAGACAGAAACCCCCCCCCCTTCAAAAAAATCACCTGACTTCCTGCAATCTCAAGCTGGCTGTCAAAATAAAAGCTACAGATGAGTCCTTCCGCAGCAAAGGAAAAATAAGTAACACAGTAGCACTGCTTCAGGAGACTCTCCAGGGACAGCTACGACGTAAAAGACGAGGGTCATGTGACTGACAAGGGTCGCCGAGGTAGCTCTAGTGCTAGCAAGCTACTCCACTGGCTCTGATTACCTTTTACCTGTATAAGTAGCGTTAGCTTAGTCAGCTAAGCTAGGCTACCAAAAATATATATGGATGTCTTCGGCTGTCTCCGTCACTGACCCTCGCCTTAAGACTGGCAGACACTGTATGGATTAAGCCTGATTTTAACCTGAAAATTGGTCAGCCCAACAGATATTAGAAATGGGCCAAATTTCTGCCAGACCGGTTGTTCTTTGACGTTCAGTTTGAGGTCACAACGTCTGATTAATTTCCTGAACGATCAATGATCTGTCTGTTGGACGATCGGTTGGATTTCTGGCAGGTCAGAAATATTGCTCTGCTGTCTGCAGGTTGAGCAGTTCCACGGTTGGATTTTCCAACATGGCTGGTGTCAGAAGATCTGTTATTAACTGTAGTGAGCTTGTTTTAATATTATTGGTGTAATATTTTACATGTTGTGGTTAAACCTGTAGTCTGACAGAGACTGCTATGATCAGACTGTCGGCATCTTCCAGCTTTTCTTTTTGTCTTCTTACTTTCTGTTCATAGTAGAATTGCACAAACTAACGCTGCCTTTCTCTCTTTTAGTCAGCATTATTGTGGATGCAGTCATCTTGTTTAAATAAACTTTATTGGAACTGTCACTGAAGAAAATCAACCGGGAGGCTCCGTGTTTACGTTCAGTGTGAGCTCCACGTGGTGGCTGGCTGATTGATCTGTACAGTGTGAACATAAAAGTTGTACGTTTTGGCCGTGCAGAAAGGCTGATGAAGACGTGTAGTGTGAATTAACATAACGTACAAGATTAATAAAAACGCACAGTGTCTGCTCGGCTTTACACGTTGTAGCAGTTCCATGAGAGTATCCCGCATTGCTTCCCTTCACCTGACAGGTCTGTTAGCCCTGCCTACTTCATTTGCATATCGAGATCTCACCACAGTGTGGTAAGAAGAGGTAACAAAAATGCTTCTTAATACCAGGTGTAAATGTCACATGATGAGATCTGATGTAACTTTACTCGAGCAACATCCCGTATAATTTTAAATGAACCGTCTCAACCATCAAACACCTGAATTAAAGAGTATATGTACAATGAGTTAAAACAAACATGTTCCACTTGAATTCAGATGCATTTAGACAGCTGCAGATATCAGAATTATAACTATCCAACATGTGTGATCTTCTACACTGAAGCAATCAGATCATTGTTTTACTGGAATTTGGAGGTGTTAACCTCATTGGCTCCCACTTGGGAACCAAACGGATTTGCGAGCCTGGGTCAGGCCAATCACAAGCGTTTATCTAACATGGGGCGGGTTTAATACGGTGACTGTACAGAGGAGTGCCGTTGAGGCATTTTCGTAAACAACCAAGATGGCTGCCGCTGATGCGGAACGTTCTGAATCTGCTATCGCGTCAGTATTAAAGGAACTGGTCTTTTTTTAAAAGAAGAACAAACAGCTGCACTTAAAGCTGTTGTTGATAAGAAAGATGTGATTGCCGTACTTCCGAAAGGATTTGCTCAGTGCTACGTCACGTTTCACTGCTCCAACTGGCATTTTGGTCTTCGCCCGTTGATAATGCCCCTTGGAAATCGAAAATGAACTGAGAGGTTCCAGATTAATTCATGTTTACGAATTGATCTGGTGATGTCAGGCGACATTCAAAGCTGAAAACTCATCAACATGGAAACATGCATATACTGATTTTCAGAAAAACTAGAAATCCAGACCAACCAGTCAAATGTCCAGCTCTGTGCAGGAATTAAACATCAGACACATTTAGCGCCTCACTTTCACTGTGCTGCATTAAATCTTTCACATTCATTATGGATATAAAAACACTACCAATCCCAAACATCAAAGACTTCTCACTGAAGTCTGTACCACAGTGTTTCGTCTGCATGAAGGTGTGTTTTGATTAAGAGTGCAGATAGCCAATGAGAGCAGACCCTTCAGTATCTGGAGGTTCTGAACAGCTAAAGAGACATTGTTGACCAGACCTCATGAGACGAGTCAAAACCACCAAATCAACCCCTTAAATTGAATTCCCTTCATCACAGTGCCGGTGTCCCGTTTAAAACAACATTAAAGCCATCTGTTATTATTGCCAATATCATGTGAAGGTCTGAAGGCTGGAAACCCTCCTGAGGAACAAAGGTGCCATTGTGACTTGCATGACTCTTTCTAGAGTCTCTGATCAAAGTAAAAATCAGCCTTATCCTCATTCCAGTTTGACGTCATTTCAGTCTGTAACGTCTCGCAGAGTGATGCTGCGAACGTAACAAAGTGCTTTCGTCATCTGTGTGATATCATTATCGACCACCATCAGCACAGCTTCACACTATAGTCAGAAGCTCTTCTCTGACATCTGGAGGCTGAAAGGGTCGAGTTTGATTCCCGCGGACTGACTCCATGTCCAGATTAGGAGAAGCTGTCCTTATCGGAGTCAGGGGAAGGGGGCCGCGAGATCTCGAAGAAGGAGCCCGACGACTTCCTGGATTTGAGAAGTCGCAGCATCTCAGCTAGCTGAGTCTCCAGCCCTGCCATGCGACTGTTCAGAGATCTGATGTCTCCTCTTAATTCTTGTTTCAGCTCGAGGAAAGAGGCTTGCATGCTCTGCTCTGGTATCGGACAGAAGACCCTCTTCTCGTCAGACTGGACTGGGCTTTGCTCCTGCGGTGTTCTGGCACCGCCGACATTGTCCAAACGGAGGTCGCTCTTTGTGATGCCGCTGTCACAGGAGTCGGTTTTCTTGAGGGACATCTCGTCGTGAGACTTAGTTCTATCGGGCAGCGTCTCCATGGACTCGGCCTTAGAGACGCTGCTCCATGACTCGGCCTTCATGACTGACTCCTTGAATCGTCCCCAGCCTTTAGCTTTGGGTGGCTCTGCGGATTTGCAACCAGTCAGGTTTCCGTTTTGGGTGGCAGGAGCATGGAGCATTACTCGGCTGGAGGTCCTAGATGAAGAGGATGCGGTGGATGTTGAGGAAGTGGTGAGTGTGGCTGGACTCTCAGTCACCATGACTATACTGGTGGAGGCCAGGACCTCTGGAACTCTGGGCAGCTCCAGGGGAACGACACCTTTCTCCACGTCACCAGTGCCCTGATCGACCCGCTCGGTGGCGAGCCGTGCCTCCCTCTGCTGCCGGAAACGCTGAAAGAGTCGTCGGACTGGATGATCTGGAGGGAGGTTCAGAGGAGCCTCGTCCTTCCTCTTCAACATCTCCTCCTCCTCACGTTTCACATCACTGATCTTCCGGAAGACGATCTGTAAAAAGACAGAAAACCAGAGAAACAATCAGAACGGTTTCACTTCTTTGCACTTAAAATAAAAATTTTATTTAAATTTAAGCCAAAAAATCAAAGACTTTATGTGGGAGGATGGACTTCTGTGACCATTTAGGCCTTGGACTGAGGAGTGATGTGACCTCCAAACAGAGGTCCCCACAGGTCCAAATTGAAAATTGAAAATGATTCTTTTCACAAAATCCAAAATGGACCTGATTCTGAAACTGAGTAACTCAACACCACCTGAAAATCTTGTCTTTACTGACCTCCAGTGATTTAACTTCTCACCTTCCTGCAGCGATATGCAGATGTTCTCCGGGACACAGTGACATCACTGTCACCATCAGTGATGCTTAAATTCTCTTAAAAATGTTGCTGCAATCTGGGGTTTTGCAGAATCGTCCAAAATCAACACTCAGTCTGGTGACAAGGTTGTAAAAAAAATATATCCCAGCTGATTTTTGAAATTTGCACGTCAGCTAGCTTGGAGAGCTACTGTGACTGATTAGCGCAAGCATGCTCCTGGCTGGCTAGCATGTTAGCGGTGTGTGGATGAACTTTCCTTTGCCACTTTCTGGTGTAACTAGGGCTTAAGCAAAAAAAAAACTTTAAAAAAGTAAAATAAAATGTCCCAAAAACGTCCTGTAAACGTTTTATTAATAGATTACAGGAAGCACCCACTGTTAAATCTGCTGCCTGTTGCTTTTTCTCTGTTTCAGTCTCCAGTCCTGGAGCACCCACACTCCTTTAATGTCCCACTGTGTTAATACATTAGAAAACATGATGTCATTTCCACATTACATAAAAACATACAGTTGACATAATGGGATTTGAACCAGTAGAAACCTTAATTGAGCCCTGAGTGAACAGGTGAGGGAAATGTTTCAATTTTGTGAACCAGATCTGAACCAGAACCACCCAGAGCTTCAGGGCATCAATTAAAACTGCATGATCAACAGTGTCAAATGGAGCACTCAAATCTGAAAGTATTTGGATTGACCATCTCCTGCTTCTGCTGTTAAAACAAGTCATATATTATTAAAGGAACATCTCTGTGCTGTAGAGTGCTCTGAGACCTGATAACCAGAGAAATTAAGAAGAATCCCTTTTTTCCAACCTTTTGATCAAAATGTCAGTGTAGGAAAAAGGAGTAGATAGTTCCAGATTAAAGACCTGTAGACAAATATCTTTACTTTGGCGGGTAAAGATGAACTAGAGAAATAAGCTCTTCTACTTCAAACATATTTGATAATGTAAGAACGCTTTGGAAAACCAAAAGAAAACACTTTTGATGCATAGTTTAACTTAGTCCTACATTAAAGTCCTTTATCCAGTAAAGAAATAAGTCCTTAAACATACTTTGAAGTTGTTGTTCCTATCTCTTCCCTCCTTCCCTGTCATCTCTCTACTGTCACTGTCCAACTAAAAGGCAAAAATCATTTTAAAAACACCACACCTTTCAAAACTCTCCTTGGTGGTGAGTTCAAGGACTATGACAGAGAATTAGGGTCACTGTTGTAATTTTATGAATAATGTGAGAAAAACATTGTAACATCATGAGAATAGTCATAATTTTATGACATTTGTCTCGAGAACAAAGTATCATATGTTATGATAAGATTGGGTAAATTAGATTACAAGACCTCTGTCATTAGCTTTGCAGGTATTTGGAAATTGATATTTTGACCTGCTGGTGGCCCTAGAGGAAAAGTCGGAGAATCACCAAAGTCAGTAGGATTCATCCTCTGGTAACAACAAATCTCTGAACCAAATTTCATGGCAATCCATTTAATAGTTGATGAGATATTTCAGTCCAGACCAAAGTGGTGGACCCGCCAGTCGACCTTGTGATGGCCAGAGCCACCTGACCAGGTGTCAGTTGACATGGTGGCTCGATGGTTAGCACACATGACACCCAGCCTGGAGGGCAGAGATTCAAAATGCAGTTGTGCCAGAAAGTATTTAGGTTTTTCCTGTGTGGAGTTTTGTTATCTAGAAACAATTCAATTCAATTCAGTTTTATTTATATAGCGCCATATCATAACAAAGTTATCTCAGGGCACTTTTTCGAGTAGAGCAAGTCTAGACCGACTCTTTATAAACAGGAGTGACACTGATCTTAAGTAATTGAATCCCTGAGTATTGAGTATCAATTGGCTTGTACAGAATGAACTACAATGAAGTGATCTTACTTTAAGAGTTCTGGAAATCCTGTCTTATTTTAAGAAACCTTATCAAGTGAAGATCACTTACTGCACTGGCAGAAAAATGAGCCTGTTTCAAGCAAAATAATTCTCATATCTAAAATGTTTTTACTTAAATTTGATTAAGACATTTTTGCAGTGTTTAAAATCCATTCAAATGAACACATCTGGAACATGTCGTGTGGTGTTGACGGAGGCACTGAAACTGAGAAGGCTGTGGGGATACGTCAGACAGAAAGGTTGGGAACACGGTCCTTTAATCTCCTGAAGCTGTACCAGGTGAGTCAGTCGTCCAGGTGTTTTAACGTCTTCACTGCAGACTGCTTCTGTCGCAGGTGATGGAGGAAGTGAAGGTTAAATTACGGCTGACCGGCTGTAAATCGCTGTGTGCAACAGATGAATGACTTTAACGTATATGAACGATGTTGGGGGACCGTCGGCTACATGACCTCTGGACCTCTGCTTTATTCTGCAGCGACAGCGAGGGCGGTGGCGGCGGCGAGGCTTTCCCCCTCAGCGATGTCATCAGTATGTTGAACCCCGAGCCACTCAGTGAGCTCCTGACCTGCTGAAATTGGATCGTGTTGGATCGGTTCTATCAGAGAGTTCTCAGAGGAACACAGAACGTGAGAGAACTGCTAATGTTCCAACAACTGCTGCTCCGTTTCTTCTGATACAATCACAAAACATCAGACTGCTGCTCCAACACTCTGTTTTCAGACTGAGACTCTGTGCTGCATTCAGACACACCAACTACACAGTCTGCAGGGACTCGCAGTCTTAACCACCTGCAGTTATTACATCCTTAAAGCTGCATGTTCTGTCCAAACTGTGAACTCAACATTAACACATCCTCACCTTTTCAGTTGATGTGCTGAACTTGTTGCTTATTTCCACTTCCAGCAGTCACAGAGCAACATGATCCTTCATGTGGAGTGGTGTTTGTCCAGTCCTCCCTCTCTGTCAGCTCTGTGTTTGAGGGAAATATCTGGCTCTTTAGCTGCTAAATGCTCCACTATGTTAACCAGCTCGTCTCTAACTGTGTCCGTCTGCTGTTTGCTGCTGAGCAGGTGGTGGACAGTCGGCTTTTTACAGCTTTTATTCTGAAAGTGACGCTCTGAGAGGCTGAGAGGGAACCAGAACAGATAAACCAGGAGCTGAAACTCACTAGAAAGATCCAGCTGATCGTTCACCACCAGAGTCACCAACACACTGTTATTTCATACATTATATGAAATAACATTGCTGCTTTAACCTCCTAGTCACGAGCCCCCATATACGGGGGCAGTGCAAGCAAATGCGTCACCAGGGCATTTAAACATGTGACAATATAGCATGTGACATACTGTTTTGACCAGAAGAAGCTCGATCTATGTCTCCATTTAGTGGTTGAATTGTAGTATTGACACAGATTTACCCAAACGCAGTACTTTCTAGAGGTCCTGGCCTTTCAATAGAGGGGTGACCCGTCCAAATCGACCAACTTGTTCCCGAGATATTGATGCGTGTTCAAGAAAGTGTTGCTCAGGTTCGCTGAAATCATTACGCAGCAGAGCGCAGAGCACACAGTGGCAACATTATACATTCGAAAACAGTATGTTCACGTTGGAAAACATTATAGGCTACATTCTTTGACAAAAGTAAAAGTGAAAGTAAATGAGTTTTACCGTTTTTTATCATATAGACCTTGTAGTTTCAGAGATATACTCTTTTCATTTTGGGCATGGCAAATACAAAGCTACAGCCAGCAGCTGGTTAGCTTAGCTTAGCATAAAGAGTGGAAACAGGGGGAAACAGCTAGCCTGGCTCTGTCCAAAGGTAACAAAATCCACCTACCAGCTCCTCTGAAGCTCCCTGACTAACACGTTGTCTTGTTCGTATCGTTTGTCATTGTCGGTTATGTGCCGGTGGAGTGAGTTAAAGGCGTTTTGCCTTTATTTAAAAGTTAGAGACACGAGGAGAAAGAAAGAGGGTCATGACCTGCAACACAGGTCCCCGGCTGGGATCGAAGTGGAACGTTGCAGTTACATCTGTCAAATCAAAAAAGTGGTGAAGTGTTGAAGAGTATTGGTGTCACTTCAAAAACACCCCTGACAGTAAGATCAACCCCAAGACCGTTCTTTCCACAATACCCCTTTGTTCAAACAGTTAACTTACTGCTGTTGCTGCTTCACATTAAATGCTTTCCAACGGCAAACCAGCAGGAAGGTTTTATTGTGAAGCAGCAGGAAATGCAAGTTGTTTACTGACTTCTGCATCCCTCAGGACCCATAAATATCTACATCCAAAAAAACAAACAAGCAAAGAAACTTATTTAAAAATGTCCTTATTTTCTTGATACCACTGCAGGGAAACTGTTCTAGAAAATTCCTGAAGACTAAGTGGAGAAGTTATCTCACCACATCAGTCTCGAGGCTGAACATGTTGAGGTCAGTTGTTTGCTGTCTGTGCAGCTGCAGCTGAGTGAGTTGTGCAGTCGGAGGGTTTGGAGGTGAGAGCTGCCCTGGCAGGTCGTTTCTCTTCACCGGCATCATTATTGCACAGCCAAGCAGAACAGGACACGATGGCTTTCACATTGATTTACAGCAGAGAGAGAGGGAGGCTGTAAAACTGACCGGGAGGGAGAGCGAGCAGCTTGTGGAAAACATCACAGTATTTTATACCCCGTCTTAAATCCAAGCTCTCCTTGTCTGTTTTCATCTGAACAGAAAGTGTCTTCGTATAAAAACATCTCATGAAACCTCGTAAAGAAGCACAAACACAGTCAGTCTGGGGTTTCATTTCACTTTTAAAGAAGCAGTTTCTTGATGGACACGGTGACAAACATCTGTCTGAACCATCATTTATAATATTGATTTATTCAGCCGGTGTGCAGAGAAAGGTCCACTGTCTGTAAGTGCAGTTTGTTTCAGGTTTCTAGAAATGAGAAACCAAAAACACATGAAGACACAAAACTGCACTAAAAACGAGAAAAAGACACGATGTAATCTTGTGTTAATAAAATATAATTTTCTGTCTCTAAAATGGACAAATCAGTAACGTTTTGCCTTGTGTGACGCTGACTGATCACCTGATTTCCTGTCATTATGTTGAAAATCAAGCATTTTTCTGTATTTTTGAATTCAAGCATATTCCTAACCTTGAAAACATAATGGTTAAAATTAAGCATTTTCCAAACTTTCAAGACCTTGTAAGAACTCAGTTAACGACTGATTCAATGCGTCCGGTTCAACCGTCCGATAAACCCTTCAGTTGAAGTCGTGTCTGTCGTACGGACGGTGATGCCACTGTTTATTTTAGGAACCGAGTGAAGGAACTGCAGTCTGCAGACATGAATCCACCTGTGTACAACACAGTTCAACAGCAGAACAAACTGAACATTCGAACAGAGTGAAGGAGGATTTACTGCAGGACTGCTGGATTAGTGTCCGCTAGGTGTTCCTAATAAACTGGACACTGAGTGCTGTACTGTCTCTACATGTTGTCTGTCTGGGTGGAGCTTTGTTCTGCTGTGGAGGCTGGGTGTGTTTTTGCATGTTACACCTGTCACACGTCACTCACTTTTGTTTCATGAGTTTTGGGCTCTTTTCTTCTTCAGTCTACAGCAGTGAAGCTATTATGAGGAAGGCAGTTGTATATAATAGCAAGTGAGCGTCTGTAGATAAGGACTTCATATTAGATTAGAACAGAGGGCCTGGTGCTGTGGGTAGGACCGGCCCCGTGGGATTTTGTTCCACTACTGACTTCCTGTTTCTGATATCTGAAATAGTCTGAATATGAAAAACTGGAGGTAGTTTCAGTGGTTTTAAAGCAGCTGTTAGTTTCACTTCAGGTCAGTGAAGTCAAATTGATCCAGATTCACCTTGTGGAAACCAGTTCAACTCTGTGCTGCGTTCAGAAGGCGAGAAAGAGTTAGCGGTCAGACAGAGGTTGGGTGTCTGGGGGTAAACAGGAAGTGAATTTACGTCCCTCTGACACAAACAGGAGGTCTGGATATGTGCTGTCTGAGGTAATGGATCACTGGTGAAATCTGTAAATCAGTGCGTTGATGTTGTTGCATCGTTGAAGGTCTATTTAAATTGACCATTGGGGCTCAAAGACTCATTAACTCCTACTGCTGATGCTATCGGAGGAGGAGGAAAAGAAGGAGAAAGAAGAAGGAGAAGAATAAGTAGAAGGAGAAGAAGGAGAAGAAGTGCTGTTTTATTAAACTTTTATTTAAACCTTTATTAGGTCCGACACCTTTCTGACTTTAGCATTAGCATTGAGCTAGCAGTGCTGGTCTTGTCTTTATCAGAGCGGATCATTTCACAGATTCTTTACTAGTTTAAACATCAGATAGTGTTTGATCGCCATGATCAGAGGAGCAACCGGCTGATTTTAAATGTATCGAACAGTTGTGAAGGTGATCTGTGTTTAAAGCAGGAATGTGTTTGTGTTTTCTGAACTGAAGAGTTAAACTGGAGCATCGGTGGAGGTGTGAACACAGCGGCCTGTCATCATCCACCTCCACACTGTTGGCTTAACTGACATCACACCTGCTCTGTGGAGGAGGGCGAGCTGAGAACAAAGCAGCTTATGTAAAGTCTTCAGTGTGAAAACCTGACGACAACAGAGCGACTCCAGCGCCGAGCTGCAAGACGATCCGAGGTCACGTGACACACACACACTCAGCTCAACACACACAAACACACATTCATGTTTCTCTGTGTCGTTTTCATCCCTTTAGTCTGATTTTAGGAGCATTTATTAGTTTTTTTCAGTCACAGATTCAAGTCTCTGATGTTATTTCTGTAACCGAGTCCTCAACAACAGACTGATGTCTGTAGGACACTCACAGGATTAAATGTACATTTAAATGAAATAAAGACATATTTCAGTTGAGTGAGGCTGTGGAGGGAGCAGGTGTGCCGACTCACCCTCTTCCTCAGGTTGTAGGTGAGCACCAGGTTTCTGGCGAAGTGGTTTGCGAAGGCGGAGTAGAACTCCAGAACTTTCTGCAGCGCGTCTCGTTTGATGATGTGGAGGTCGCAGTAGGTCAACGCTCGCACGTTAGCGCAGGACTGCGCCAGTGTCATCTCCTTCCAGAACACGTCACCAAACACGTCACCTTTACCTGCAAACATACAGACAGACAGGTTACAGACAGACAGGTAACAGACAGTCTCACCTCCACAACGGTTTAACAGCAGATCTGAGGATCCACATAAACCTCTGAAACTGAGTCAAACTCTGTTCTGAAACAAGCTGATTTTGGGTCCGATTCGCCCGTCCCAACCGTTGCAGGGGTGTTAGCGATCTTAACGTTACTGACTGGATTGGAGTCTCCCCGATTTTGAATCCTAAATATCAAACGTGATATTTACGACTTGAAAGGAGCAGCGATGGAATATACAGCAGAAACCTGCAACAGCCAATGAGAGCGAGCTGACTGGGAAGCGTCACCATCGGATGTTGTGTACTCGTGTAAATGGTTTAGTATAAACGCAGTGTCTGGTCCGGCGTCTTGACTGAATTCTTACGATTAAAATATTAAAAATCGGTTAAACCCATCGTTATGTCTGTGGTCTCCCACAATTTTAAAACCAGTTAAGATCTGAAAATCGTCTAGATCAGTGATTCCCAACCTCTTTGTCCGACGTACCCCCACAGCCCTATCAGATGGGCCTAAGTAGCCCTTTATCAGATGCCTCTGATAGAAAGGATGGCTTTATGGTGTTGTTTAATAGTATTTGTTTGTAGTTTTGGCCAAGTTTGTATTTGTACTGCTGCCATTTGTAGTGACAGAAACTGGTTGTTCCAACCATTTACAGAATCTTTACTTTGAGCTTTTCATTGTCTTTCTGCAGTCTGAACCCACTTCCAGGTTGGTAAACTGAGGCAGGTCTCGTGCAGTCAGACTACCATAGTATCAATAACTATAAAGATCAGCAACACATTTGTAATCTTACTTGTGTGTTGATTTTTCTCCTAAACACAAATATGTGGATATATATTATCAAATCAGAATTTCTATTTTTTCCTAATTAGCTGAGCTTCACAGTTTCCCACATACTCCCTGGTAACTGTAAAAGTACACCTCTGGGTACAAGTACCCCGGGTTGGGCATCACTACACTAGAGCACCAGGCATTGCTGTGCTGTCAGCTGATTGGTCCAAGCGGCCTCCTGCTTTAGCTCCGTGCTGACAGAAACCATCACACAGGATTCACACGGACGGCTGCAGAGTTGCAGCTCACAAACATCCAGGATTTACTCTGAGCCGTTTCATGGCTCTGCCGCCGTCAAACAACACAGAGATAGCAGATTCAGTCTGTACATCTTTGATCAGAGTCTTCTCAGCTCATATTCAGCCTTTAACACAAATGATGCTCCCAGTGTGGTGAGAAGATTTCAGCTGTTCACACAGCACTTCTCCTTGTTTCAGGAATTCTCGAGAAATGAACCTCAGTATCATCAACGCCCCTCTTTCTAGGTGTGTTAAAACAATGGCCACCTTTATCTACTGTATAATTACCAGTGTGTGTTTGTATATTTCTTTATCTATGGATTTACTTTGCTTCTGTATTGCATTTGCACATTACTGAGCAACATACAGTATGTTGCTGTCCACTTACTTCACTTCTGGTTTTGGTTTTTGTGTGTAATTATGTGACGAGGGCTCATCGTGGAATTAAAAAAAGTCATAAAAGGTCTTTGGTAAAATGAGAATAAAACAGATCTCTGCACTAGAACTAAAAAACAACAAATAAACAGTTATGTTTTATATATATATATATATATATATATATATATTAAAAGGTCAAAACTGCAGAAAACATCTATCAAGTCATGCTCTCAGTGTAGTTTCATGTCCAGAAATTAGCTTCAGTATCTTGAGACAAGAAAGAACGAGATCGATGTAGTAAAGATTTAAAATGAAGGGACCTCTTTTGTATTAGAAACAGCGTTTGGAGACTTCTGGATTGTCATTTTATGGCAGATCACATGAGAGTGTCAAAATGATGAACGCCGCCATTATAATGAAGCAGCAGAGCGCTGCAGTGAAAACACACATTTATCAGAGTGGAGACTGGCTTTCATGCAGACTGCAGCTGCTCTGACAAAACATCAGTCTTATTGTGAAAAGAGGAAGTGAAGCTGAGGTGAACACATGTGAAACTTGAAAGTCTAAATATTTATCCAGAGAGGAAGTGAAGCTGACTCAGTCTGTTGATAAAACGTCTCTTCTGGTAATTATCTGGAAGTAAAAGCAGATATCTACGGGACAGAAACAGGTCAGGAGAGTCAGGCATCTCAGTCACAGCCGCTGGACCAGCAAGTCCTCCTGGCTGCTGTCTTAGTTTGGGTCCAGGACCGGAGGCAGACGTTAGCTGTGTCTCAGTTCAGGGGATGCATCCTTCGAAGGCTGCATCTGAAGACCGAATCTGAAGACAGCGGCGTTACAAGGCCATCTCGTTTCGTAGGCTCCTTCAAATGCAGCCTTCTTTTCCCGAATTGGGAGGATCCAACGGCTGGATGACACTTTAAACTGAAATATTGACTTGGTGGTGCTACATAAAAAGTGATTTGGTTTCACCCTCTGGGGACCATGAATGTTCATGTTAATTCATCCAAGTTGTTTGAGATATTTAGACAGAACGACACTGAGACATCCACAGAGCCACTCAGCTAGTTTGGAAAAGGACTTCGATGTTTTATGCAAACAGAGAGTCTCTGGTGCTGCCTGCTCACTGACTGCAGAATATCAGGGAGCAGTTAAAGAGCTCAGAGCTTTTGTGAATTACATAATGGCTCTGACAGCTGTTTGTTCAGCCGCCTGGACGGCTTCCTCCATCGTCTTTCACTCTGTTTGTTTCTGAACCGGTGAACGCTCTCCCTCCATCAGCCCCAAAAAAATAGGCAGTATGTTTCAGAAAGAAAAAAAAAGACTGACAGAAATAGCAAACACGTTTAGTTTTTGGTTTTGATGTGCTGAGGAAGCAGCGGAGCGTCTTTCTGTGTGGCAGGTGACTCAGCAGGGTTCAGTGTTTTCGTTTGAGAGCTCAGGTGTTTCCTCCGGAGCGACATTTTCAATTCTCCTTTCAAAACACACACCGACATTTCATTTCTGTTCTTGCTGAAGGAGCGTTTATAAACCTGAATGTTGATGAGTCTGAGCGGGACAACGTCCAGAAGGTTCTGCAGAACTGAACTGTGTTTCTAACAGGAAATCTCCCTTATTTTAGTAGAGACAGCTTCACTGTCGCTACGACAGACAACTGGACTTTTAAAGGAACATAAGTTGATTAGACATTGGCTCAATAAGAATCTTGTGTTTGAAGGTGGATTTTGTTGTGTCACAGGATCAGTGACTTTCTGCATTTGTGATTTTACACATTCAAACATTTTTAACTGCGTCACGAGGTCTGGGCTGCAGGTTTGGCCTCAGGCAGTCTCAGAATGACCAATGTTTCGGGGCTTCTGGTGTAGCCAGCGGATATCCGCATTACAGATAACGGATATCCAAGACATCCTCTGGTGCGCTGGTCATTGTTTACAGTCCGATTTAAAGTCTGATTAGCTGTCTCAGAACCCATGACTTGAATGCAGATAAATAAATAAAAAGCTAATCTCTAGGGTTCCCAGATTGATAAAAAGCTAAATGGTCATCAGACGATAGCCGATGGGTTCTCAGATTGCATTTCGGCCGATGCGTTCCGCCTCTTTAGCTCTCCACACGGACTGTTTACCTGCATGCAACCACAGCATGCTCAAACGTGATTGGTCAATACTACTCGGACTACAAACAGAAACCAGAACGCTTCCGATACCAAAATCTTGTCCCTTCACTACAGATTCTGCCTTCACATGCAGATATCTGTTTATAGAGATTAGGCCTCAGGCAACCAGATTTAACCAGGTTTGGTCGTCCCTGTTGAAAAAATGTATTTTGATTCTAATGTTTGATTTCTGATTTATTTCTATTCTATATCTTTTCTAGTATTCTTATTTTTTATTCTGTGGTTTTAGCTCATCCAGTGTGAAAATTTGCATTTTCTCTGTTTCATCTGGTTGTGAATCTGAATTCTTTTGACTGAAAAAGCAGTTTGAAAAAATACTTTGGACTCTGGCAACTAAAGATGAACATTTGGCTTCAAATTGGGTTTTCAATAAACATGATTATTCTTCAAAACGTATTAGATTAAACTATATTTGAAAAGAATGAGCTGAACAGGAGTATATCTGCTCGGACTCAGTATCATTACAGGAGAAATGAGGATACGTAAACAGTGTTCAGCACTGTGAGCGAGCTGCTGTCACTGAGATGAAGTAAGAAGTCAAACAATAAGAGACGCAAGTGATTCTGACGGCCAAACCTGAAAGAAACTTCATCAAAGCTTTGTGTCCCACGTCACACATCATGCATTAACGCTGTACGAGTCTGTAGAATGAATGAAGTCACTGATTTCTGTAAACATCAACTGGTGAATCATTGGATAAAAACTGTTTTGCTCTCGATTTGTTACATTTTCAAATCCAAACTTGCAGCAGAAGATGTTTTTTAAATATCTCATCAAAAACCTGAAACTTTTTCCAAAACTCAGCCTTATTTAAATGTACCTGTATATGTACGTCTGTATATGAACATGAGCTCAATAAAGAAAGTGAAGAAAAACAAAACTGGCTTAAACTCTCACCTGGAGCTGTTTTTAGAGTTCACACATTTAAGAACCAAACTCACCTAAAATGGCCACCACCTCATCATCCTGGATGACCTCCAGTGACCCCGACACCACGAAGCAGAGGCTGTCCACGCTCTCTCCAGCGTGGTAGATGAGGTCGCCCGGCGCGCTGTGGACAGTCTGGAACTCCATGGCGAGCGCTCGCAGGCAGCCGTCACTGGCCAGCCGAAATGCCGGGTGTTCCTTAAACACCTTCCTGTTCAGGTGGACGCAGATATCCGCTCGCATGTCCTTTGGACAAATCTGCAGCACCTGCAGACGCAGAGGTCACACTGAGGTCACACCAACACTCAACAACACATCAGAGGGCTCAATCTATGAGCCGATCTCTATAAGCATTTAATATGGTGGCAGATAGTCAAAAATAAATGGCAGTAAATTAATGAGCTAAACTGCTGTTGCTGTTACTATGGCCAAAAGTAAATGGACACTGATCTTGTCTGTGTAAACAGCAGTGGATGTTTGTCAGACTGCTGTAGAAGAAATTACCTGATTTCCTTCCAGCTCTGTCAGTCCTTCAGCTGTACATTAGATTATAAAACTGATCAGATATTTGATCAAATGTAGGCACGAGGTGATCACAAGCAGCAGATTTCAATCTACACAACGCGACACATCCCACTTCAGGTGTAAACAGGAAGGTCAAAGACAAAACACTTCCTTGTTGCTGAAACTCATGTAATCGTCCCTGGTTCGAGTCGGGACCTTTTTCTTTCTGATGTACGCTACCCAATAAAATAAAATAAGCCCCAAAAACACTTGAAAAAAGAAAAGAAAAGCTACCCAATCACAGCGTGACAGGCCTGGACTTAGGGACATCACTAAACTGCATGTCTGTGACCGTTGTCTGAATCAAACTGTGTCACCTCTATGGGGTTACACTGAGCAGGGTGATGGGGTGTTACCTTGTCGGTGTCGATGCCTCTGGACATGGACCAGGTGGACACGATGTAGTCCATCACCCGCTCGCTCAGGCCTTTGGGGACCTGGTAGAGTTTGAGGAAGTCTCGCACGCTGTTGAGCATCTCGTGGTAGCGGTTGGTGTTGGCGTACATCTGCTGGAAGATGGTGGTGACGTTACCGAAGATGGTGGCGTAGAGCAGCGCTGTTAACAGGAAGGAAACGTTTTTTTTTTTATCTACAGGGCACGACAGATCAAGGTATTTAGATATTTTATGGATTAAACATCCAAAATTATCCCATTTGACATGTTATTAATATTATATGTCTATTAAAATGTCTTATTTCTTGCCAGGAATAATTCATATTTTCCAATTTAAGTGCCATCTGATTCTCATCTAGTAATATTCCCGTTTACATGCAGCCTTGTTGGAGCCTCCTTCATTCCTTCAACCACCTTCTTGAAAAGGTTGGTGTTGTGATATTTGCTCATATCCAGAAACCTGTTGATGTCCAAGTCTTTCATCATGTTTAACAGTAGCTGTGTTTCCCCTGTTCTTTTCTTCTGTGCAAGCATCTCTACCCCAGCCCTGCAAACTGTTGGCTAGCTGGTTTGTTTCCAGCACAGAGCTGACTGTAAACAGGAAGAGGCCGTGTGTCGCAAACTGAGACGCAGATTCTGTATGAGCTGTATACATGTCCAAAGAACGCTCCTAAAACCTGAATAATCATATCCCACATGTCTTAATTGGGAAATGCTACATTGAGAATAAGGCCTAATTCGGAATATCCAAACAGAATATGCTGTTTACATGAGCCGCATCAAATTCAGAATATTGTCATACTCTGGATAATAGAGGAAAGTTAGTTTGCATGTAAACATAGTCACTGATGATACATTTCATACTCATCACTGCTCTCTGTATCACAAAGTTGGATGGACTTATATCTATATATCAGAATATATCTATAAAGCTCTACTGTTAAAGCTGCCAAACTACCTCACATGTCCTCTAATTTATTTTTTATCTTGTAACTACGATCCAGTGACTACTTAACTTCAGATGTCCCACATGTACGCAGTAATCTTGGCAGAACTAGTTTCAGGTACTTCACACCTTGTAAATGGAATGAACTGCAAACTTCCCTCAACTTATTATTTTTACTTTTTAAATTGTTTTTACTGTTATTGATGTAAACATGTAGAATTAAAGGGCTTTAAAGTTGAAATGCTCCCAAAATTGATAGATTTTTACTGCCTGTCTTTAATTTTCGCTCCTCATCTTTCTTCATTTTTGATTCGCAGTCAATCAGCTCTTGGTGCAGCAGTGATCACTGTCTGTGCATTGAATAATAAATAGTTTTGTGGAAGAAACAAACATTTTTGTTTCTGGAGTTCCTACTTAAAGTTTTTTAATTTCCCAGAGTCTCAGTCTGACAGCTATCGACAGATTAACTGTTGGTGTCTCACCTCATCAACACAAACTGCTGCAGTCCATCCCTGACTCAGCACCCCCTCCCTCACAGCCTGTCAGCAGTATGGACCCGGGGTCACCGGATCAATACCGACCCCGTCCACCAGCAGCAGCAGAAACCTGCTGTCCTCCTCTGAACACACTGAGTGTCATCACACAGGACTCACTGTGACCTTCATATAGGTTACTGTGCAGCTCAACACAGTGGTGGCGCCGAGCTAACGCTGAAACAGCAACAGCAGGTCCAGAACCAGAGCCAGGTCCAGAGGTTCACCGCTGAAAAGCTGCACACAAGCTGCGTTTGTTATTTTTATCTTGCAAGACAAAAGAAAATGCTCAGAGGTTCAGAGCTACATTATTTTATTCCCGAACAGACGTTTGAATCCAATCCAGATCTTCCTCACATCTACAAACAACAACAGACTTTCAGACTGGTGAAGCCGCTTATTTAACCTCCATGTTTCAGGAACCAGCAGCACACACACTAATAACAACAGTCAAAAAACAACTAAATATCTATAATAATAATAATAAACAAACTTCAACAATTCCATCATTTTTCCAGACCTGGCTTTAATTTACACTTCTTCTCAGAATCATTTAGCTTCCCTTGGCGACTCAGAGCGTTTGAAATGATTCACGTAAAAACCAGGTTCATTTGGAAAGCTGTGGGAGGCACTGATATACGTTAATTTGCTCGAGTCCTCGTTTCCCCAAATCTCTACAATGAGACAGAGCAAACTTAGCACGACCCATTGAGCAACAACAGCCACATTTAAGGAAAAAATACGCCAGGTCGAAAGAAACCAGAAGTTTCCTTTGATGTAAAGAACAGAAAAGATGAAACCTCTGTGGGACACGGTGTCGGCTCCAAACCAGAAGGATCTCAGCAGATAAAACTTAACATGGAAACAGAACAAATAAACATTTTAACTTTGATTTACTGCAGAAAATAACCATTTATAATAATAATCAGGGGTTTGGTCCAGTCTCTCTGAGGCAGAGACGGAGGATGTTCTGGAAAGAAAGTGGACCAGCTATTTCTGTCCTTCCTCTCAGACCCTGTCCTCATGTCACAGCAGGCTTTACAGCACTCACACTCACTATGCTAATGACCCAAACTCTCATCCTGGATCCAGGATGCTGGCTGTCATAGCAACCGCTTTCCATCAGCCTCCAGCAGCTCGCAGCCACTTTGTGGGCCAGGAAGCTGACCGGGGGGGGGGTTAATCCAATACTTCATTCAGTGTTCCTCATGAATCTAAATAGGAAACCAAAAGGTTTTCCCAGACTGCATTGCACCCACTATACAGTCTCAGTACAGTGCCTCTACAGGAGCCCCAGAGGGACAAACTGTCATCAGGATGAATTCGAGCTCAACGCTCACAAACAGGAGGTAAAACTGGGTTAGAAGTTTACTTTCACGGGACACTCTGTGACCTCTTGGTCTAATTTCAGCAGCATTTCACTGCAGTTAAACAACGTTATTAATGAACCACACATTTTGTGTCGTTCACAAGTGAATGGATGTGCAGGTAAGGTAAGGTAAAGGGTAAAAAAAGTTATTGTTGGGATTTAAAGTCAGAAATGAGTGAAGCTTCAGTCTCTTGTTGGAGGGGGTGTGTGTGAATGTGATCCAGACTAACAGACTGTAGATCCTGATGTGACACAAGACGACAGCAGCTTCCGATGAAGGAGACAAATTGTCAACATTAAAGCTCTTCATCCTTCAGCTCAGTGAGGAAAAGCTTTGACCTGCAGATGTTTCTGCTCTGGAAAACCTCCACAATCTGTCTGTTGCTGCTAGCAACTGCCAATAAACTGTACAATGAAGGTTAGCATCTGTCTAACACACACCTTAACCGTTCAGGTCACTGTTTAAACTACATATGAAGATGTCTGCATATACGGACGTGTTCGCACATTTGTCCACGCGGTCATAAATTTCAGACATGGACAGATGATGAAACTCATGTCACGCAGACCCTCACAGCCATGCAGATGCAGAAACTACACATTGTGCTTTAACTGTTTGCCTTTATGGTTAACAAATGTTGCCGCTGTACGGACGTCAAGACACAATGTGGTACGTACAAAACTGTGCATGCATCTACTGTCCACCCTGCTGTTCGCATATGTTTTGGAGAATATCAGGGACTTAAAGGGAAACTCCGGTATTTTTAAACCTGGGACCTATTTTTACAAATGTTGGGGTGTAAATTACCAAAAGTTTTGGAATTGGTCCAATAGATCGCCTCAGCCGGCATCCGCGAACAGGCTGCAATGTAATCCTTGCGGACAATTGTGCCCGTGAAAAGTGCGTCCACTAAAAGTGCTTGTTTTTGCCACTGACTCTGGTTCAGACTGTTATTTGAAGTGTCTGACAACATTATGAAAAGGATCCCTACAGAGACAGAGCTTTTTGTTAAAGGGTAAGATCCCCTTTGTCTAAGCAAAAACAGAAAGTCTCGCTCTGAAATCTCGGGAGAGGTTGAGATGTTGCAGGAAGACGAAAGGATCTTACTCTTTAACAAAGACATCTGTCTCTGTAGGGATCCTTTCATAATGTTGTCGAAAGACGAAAATGTTGTCGAATAATAGTCTGAACCAGAGTGCAAACCAAGTTTCAGTGCCTTAATCTTGCTTTGGTGCAGAGTGGTGGACCAGTATTACCAATCACACAGCCAGCAGGACATGAATGTACAGTACCAGTCAAATGTTTGGACACGCTTTCCCATTCACTTGAATGTACTTGCCCTCTTAAACTTGCTAAGGAACACTTGGTGTAGAAGAAGTTAATGAGATATTAAGAATTGAAGTTGTTGATGAAAAAATGTGTTCATCTGTAGAGAGGAATTCTTTTGGGGGGAGAGGGGGGGCTGCTATTCAAAGTTGAAATCAACTGTAGCTGTTGACAGCTGAAGGTTCATTTAAGTCCACAGTTACTACATGGCTCAGACACATATTATTGTCTCTGGTATTTAAATATTACTGTGCAGAGCTGCAGGATCAGTGCAGTCACCTCCAGCTTTCAGGCTGAATCAGGCGTCCTGCAGAGCAGCTGGATGTGTGACTGTAGCAGACAGCAGGGAGGACACGAGTCCAGCACATCTGACAGTACGGTTAATATTTCAGAGAGGAACTCCACCCCACCAGACCGCAGCGTGTCAGGCCTCATCACATCTCTGAGGAAACAACTGCTAACGGAGAGGCCGTCCGTCTGTCTGTCTGGATCAGAGCCAGCAGGCCTTTCTAAATCTGTAAAACGCTGACGAGCTTCCACTACAGTTTTGCTGTCAGACCCTGCAGTACCTCCAGGTAATCCTGAGCATGTAGACCAGGAGAGTCTCCAGGAGAGACCAGCACAGGACAGCAGCAGCTAACAGTAAAGGTCAAACAATAAACAACACTGTGGAAAAGTTAAAAATTACAATCAAAATGACGTAAAACTCACTGTTGCGTGTGCAGCCGCAAACTTCCCTGAATGACAGTTTGCTAAACCCCTCCCCCAAACAGCGACGGTGCAATCATAGCTTAGCAACCATATATAGTGTTTGTATTTCTCCACATTAAAGCGGTGTACATGGAGCTGTAGTCAGACACTGTGTATACAAAGAGTTTGGAGGGTCGGGTCTGTCTGCTCTGACGTTAACTGCTAATGTAAGCTAACTAGCTTACTAGCTACAATAGTAACCGATCGTTACTTCCAACCTTAACGTTAAAAGTGAAACATGGTTTGAAAATATAAACACGTATGTAAGCTAAGCTAAGCAGCCACATGGGGCGATGTTAGAGTGAAATAACAGTCTGATCTTACATTTTTTCTTACCCTTATCATACTTATAATACAAGGAAGATCTATCTATGAAATCAAGGACCTATTGTTTCTAAAATTACTATGAATTGTGATGGTAAATCTGCTACTGCTCGTCATTGTAAACTGCAAGAATGGAAAGCTTCACAGGTGTAGCAACAGTAACCAATGGGAGGCAGGGGTTTAGTGAATTGGCTGCTGGTCAGTGTCACCACCTGGTTGGTCAATATTCTTCAAGATAATCCTAACTCAAGGTCCACTTAAGAGCTTTTTCTGAAGCTTTTAACGAGCCATCTCTACAACAACTGAGCAAACTCCACCCACTGATGAAGACGCTGAGATGCAGTTCGGAAAAAGCTAGTAAGTGGACCTTAAGTTAAGATTATTTTTTCAAACTAAAGAACTCAACTACAGGAACTTTTCTTTGCCTTTTTATGTGTTATTCTGCTTTTATTTACCTGATGATGCTGTGGTATGATACCAATGTGATGTCGTTAAAACAATTTGTATTTCTCTATTATTCTTTTCTTTTACTTTCTTTTGCTAAATCTGTTACCATTTGCTGCTACAATGAGTCATTTTATCCATTTACAGACGTTTAAAGTCTGATTTAGTGTAATCCAATCCAAACTGTGACTCGACTGAGGTATAATTATCCCGACAGAACTAAGGAGACCACATCATGATAAAGGAGGATGTTTAGCTGTTGAAATGAGACGATGGTCAACATTTAGTCACACTGGATGAGGTGTGTTTGTCCACATCCCTCATACTACTGGCTGCAGATGGAGCAGACGAAACAGAAGGAGCTCAGGTCAGATAACAGATCGTAGAAACCTCACATGATCACTCTCAGAGTGGCTGACAGGTCTTTAAATACAGAGACAACAAATCAGTCTGAGTCATTCATGTTTTCTGATGCTTTTAACAGTTTGTTTACATCAGTAATATGAGGAGACATTGGAGTAAAATAACTATATTTTCAGTTCTGATTTATAAATGTTGATTTTTCATGTTGAACTGAAGCTTTTTAATCACATGTTAAAATGCCAACTTTACATGGTGAGAAAACAGCGGACTGTTCCTTTAAATGTGATTTTATTTAACAGCAGCTGCTGATGTGAAGTCTGCGTAGGTGGAGGCAGAGGATAACAATGTTTTACGACGTCAGACAGTTGATGGAGACTCGGATCTCTGCTACGCTCCAAACTGATTGAAATTGTCTTCAAATGACTCAACGGACGCAGGTGGAAAAAACTCAGTTACCTCTTCAGTGGATCAAGGTCACTGTGACCAAAAAAACAGCCCTCTGTCTGTCTGTCTGTCTGTTTACTCTGTCTGTCTGTCTTTGTTAGCTTGTTGTGTTGTTGAAGAT
The DNA here is from genome assembly GCA_008360985.2 of Macquaria ambigua. NCBI lineage: Eukaryota > Metazoa > Chordata > Actinopteri > Centrarchiformes > Percichthyidae > Macquaria > Macquaria ambigua. The sequence continues at coordinate 24,374 of VMKM01001348.1, read as the reverse complement.
AACAAGTGTTCATGAATATAGAACAATACATCCTGTTCATGTCAACATGAATATCTTTTACTCACTGATGTTGTTGAGATTAATATTCTGGACAGATGGTTGTGATATACTCTGTATTTATGGTGATTAAAATTTTACTCTTCTATCTTTTCTGTATCAACTAAGATATTTTCAAAGAAAAGGATGATGATAATGTTGTTTTGTGAAAATGGGATCTACGGTGATTTATCAGTCACATGGCCAATCAATGGGCTGTATTTATTAGGAAAGTTGAAGACGGCCTGGGACACCACCCTGATGAAGGCCAGACAGCCCAAAACTAACCCTCACTCTGACTTTTTACCACAGACTGTTTATAAAGATGGACAGCAAGATGGCAGCTCCTGTATCCGGGGTATTTTGGCTTAATTTTTGTCCAGTGGGACGAAGTGAAGACACGTCGTCCATCTTTATATAGTCTACAGTCTATGCTTTTTACAAACTAACCAAGCAGAGGAAACCTCTCCCCTCCCCTCTGGACACAATTGGATAGACCTACAACCAATCAGAGCAGCAAAACAACCAATCAGCAAAACGTGGGATGTAGCGCTGAGTGGTTAAAAAAAATCTGACTACAGCGTACAGAGATGAGCTGTGATGGTGTAGCAGCAATATGTCTGAACGAATACACCGTCCATTTCCTTTAATACTGACGCAAAAGCGGATTCAGAACGTTCGACATCAGCGGCAGCCATCTTGGTTGTTTACAAAAATGCCTCAACGGCGCTCCTCTGTACAGTCATCGTATCCTACATGCACCAAATTTGGTATGTATATGTATCATGTCCAGACTTACAAAAGAGGACCCCCCCCCCCAAACCCAACAGGAAGTCAGTTATGTTTAATAAACTGTTCATTTTTGGCCATTTCCTGGCCTCATGCTTTTGCAATCTTGTCCTACAGATTTTATCAGATCGCCTTCAAACTTGGGCCATGCCTTCTCAACAAGATGGCCATCAAACGATACTCGTGGATTTTGTTTTCGTTACACGGTCTGCCCGTGAGGTGGCGTGGAAGTTAGGTGTTTCGCCGCCACACAGGAAGTGCTTTATAACTGGACTATACATTGTCCTAGAGGCCCCAAACTTCACTCGTGTCATAACCCCCCCGCCCTGAAGGCGTCTACATGCAAATTTTCAGCCACAGCCACAGCGCCACCTAGTGACGGCAGGAAATGTCACGTTTTATAGTGTGACATGCATCTGAGAGTGGGTTGAGCAGAACAACCTCAAAATTGGCCCATAAAGCCTAAAGACGTTGATGATGCTACACAGTGAAAACTGTGAGTGGTCACCAGAGGGCGTGGTCACGGCGGCGCGGCGAATTTCGATGTTCCATCATGAACAATCAAACTGCTGTAACTTGGCTGAAAATGATCTGATCTTTTTCATATTCCTCACATTTGATGAGGTTCCCGGCCTGAACACATGTAGGGGTCAAAACTGAATCGAAGTCATAGCGCCACCTATTGACAACAGGAAGTCACACGCCCAATACTTTTAATCAGTACTCCGAGCATGTTACCTACATCCACATCAAATTTGGGGAGCTTAGTCTTAAGATGTTCATGATGCTTCATTGTGAGTTTTCATCAAACGACGTTTCCATGACAACGCATTGTTCGCCATAAACAGGAAGCAGTATTTTGGGGGGTTAGGGATGCGTGAAAACTCACCAAACTTTGCACATGTGTCATCTGTGCCACAAATGTACATCTCACATTGTTATTGGACATGGGTGTGGCTAAATGGCTCAGTAGCGCCACCTACAAACCTTTAACAAACTAGCCCCTGCGGCACGTTTGACCTACATGCACCAAATTTGGTATGCATGTGTATCATGTCCAGACTTACAAAAACGTCTGTGGGACCGCCCCCCAAACCCAACAGGAAGTCAGTTATGTTTAATAAACAGGTCATTTTTACGGCTATTTTGGCCATTTCCACGCCTCGTACTTTTGCGAACTCGTCCTACAGATTTTATCGGATCGCTTTCAAACTTGGACCATGCCTTCTTAACAAGATGGCCATCAAACGATACTCGTGGATTTTCTTATCGTTCAACGGTCTGCCCGTGAGGTGGCGTGGAAGTTAGGTGTTTCGCCGCCAAACAGGAAGTGCTTTATAACTGGACTGTACATTGTCCTACAGGCCCCAAACTTCCTATGTTTCATGACCCCCCCGCTCTTTTTTTTTTTTTTTTAATTTTCAGCCACAGTCGTAGCGCCACCTCGTGACAGCAGGAAATTACACGTTTTATACTCTGACATGCAGCAGCTTCTCTCTGCTCTGCTCTACGTGTGTCTGTGTTGTAGCTGACATCTTGGGGACACACACACACAGACACACACCCACACACACATACAGTCACACTGTCCTGTGTGGACAGGAAGTGGTTTATAACTGGACTGTACGTAGTCCAAGAGGCCCCAAACTTAACATGTTTCATGACTCCCCCGCCCTGAAGGCGTCTATATGTAAATTGTCAGCCACGGTCGTAGCGGCATCTAGTGACAGCGGGAAATGACACGTTTTATAGTCTGACGTGTCGTGAAGCAGCGGACTCCGCGCTCCCCGACGTGCACAGGTGTGCGAGGGCCCGTTCATTGCTGCTTGCAGCTTTAATTAAACATTATATTCTTTTCCATGTTTGAAAGGCAGTTAAGATTTCAAATAAGAAGTGACAACCCTGATCTGCAGAGTCTCCACTGTGAGTTTTATCTGAGCTGTGAATACGAGTCAGTGTGTGTCAGACGACTGAGTCAACCATCAATAAATTATTGACAGACCCGTCTGACTCTCCTCTGTTTATGTACAGAGGGATTGTGGGATGTCAAGTTCAATTTGCAGAGAAAAGACAGACGGAGGACAAAGTCCCCGACGTCTGGAGGTCCAACAGGGTCGTTCATATAGATGCACAGACACACGGGTTCAGGTCTGAGTGACACTTCACATGCTGACAGTGACGAGATTTCCCTGCATTTCTATACGTTCACATCAACCTGACACATTTTGATGAAGATGGTCAACTGAAAACAACACATTCAGTTGTATTGACACAGAGAGATCAGATTACTGCGTCACTGCAGGATGTGTTGAACTAAGTCTGAATGTCCCTGTTAAGAAGAGCTGTTCTAATTAATATTTTAAATCAACAATGAATCAAATCAAATGGAATGTGAGAGGTGTCTCTGGTAGTTGTGACCATCTCCTATCATTTATTTTCCTTTTTTATGTATCATGTTTTAGTTCCACTTGACCTCTTGACACCTGTTTTACTTCTGTTATTGGGTTTTTTGCTGTTATGTGCAAATAAAACTCAAATTAAAACACATGACTGAAATTGAATTTGAGCAACTGATTCTTTTCTGAAGACTAAAGAGAACTGATCAATAACTGCGACAGAAAACGACTCACATCCGATCATCATCATGGCCACAGCGAAGATCTTCTCTCCGTCTGTGTTTGGGGCGATGTTTCCAAAGCCGATGCTGGTCAGACTGGTCATGGTGAAGTACAGTGAGGTGATGTAGACCGAGTCCTTGCTGGGCCCCCCCTCCCAGCGGCCCGAGCCCGAGGCGTTGAATCTGTACGGCGTCCCCACCGTCTCCCCCAGCAGGAACAGCCAGCTGTCCATCCTCACGCTGTTGGTGTCCTCGTCGATCACCTCGTAGTCGCCGATGCTGTACCAGATACAGGCCAGCCAATGGGCCGCCAGGCCGAACACGCACACCAGTAAAACCAGTACGGCAGCACCGTACTCGATGTAGTGGTCCAGCTTCCTGGCAACCCGACCCAAACGCAGCAGACGGACCACTTTGAGAGAGCTGAAGAGACTGCTGATCCCCTGGAGAGGAGGAGGAGGAAGAGGAGCAGATGAAGAGACACATTTAGATTTAGAGCCCCAAAGAGTTTCAGCAGCAGAGTTTTCTTCCTGTCAGCAGGCTGTCACGCTGTATTTTAAACCATCTGATTAAACTGCATTGTGATATTAAATAAAACACACATTTTAAACGTTATTCCAAACTGTGTCACTGATCTGATTTTAGACTGGAAGCTGTTTGTGTGCAGAGCGGAAGCTTTTATTGATGCTTTTATTTTGTAAATGTTTTTATTGACACGCTGAACATCTGTATATTAGATTACAGACACACTCCTGTTTTATTGTCCTCATTATTTTCTCCTTTTTTCATGTCAGCTGATATTTAAAAAAAATCTAATTTCATGACAAAACTGTGTAAAAAGATTAAATATTATCAGTTTATCATAAGAAGCCGACACTACAGGACGTTTCTGTGTGACCACCACAGTCCTCTCCATGATATAAAGAAAACCATCTAAAGGCCAGTTCAGACCAAAGATTCGCGACGAGACGAGTTGAACCTTTTAATGCGCCGGTCTGCAACGCTCTGAAGCCTGCCAATTTACGAGACAATGTCATGATGGCTTCTCAGGTGTTTTTTGTAGCTGGATTTAATTTGTAGTGTCTTAAAATTTAAATGAGGACAGTGATAGTGAGTTACTTGCTCCGGTTGAATTTCTGGTATTGATGTCAAACTGATTGGCTTTTGATGATGATGGTGATGTGCCTTATGTTCTAAAACCAGCTGCTGCCGACTTGATAAGCTGAGTCGCAGGCGACGCCGTCAGCTGGCTCGAGTCGAGCTGAGACGGGCCAGTTCACACTGCTGCAACAGTTTAGTCTTGTCGTGAATGTTTGGTCTGAACCGGCCTTAACTGATAGTATGTAATCTGACTGGTCCTTGACTGGAGTCAGCGGTTGTATTTATCAGCTGCTCTTAAATCTTCCTCCTCCATCAGTGCTTTTAGAGTCAGGATGTATGAAACATGTATGAAAGAGGTATGAAAGATGCAGCAGCTGCAGAGACTCGTCTTCTCCATGTTGGACTCGTCTGTCACGTCACTGCAGCCTCTCATCAGACCACTCAGCCGCCTCTCCAGCTCCTCTCATCAACAGAACTGTATCCTCATTGGGGAAACACCCACAATGCACTGCTCTCCTCCACCAGCAGCGCTGAGAGACACTGAGCGTCGACGCTGTGAGCGAAGGCAGAATGAAAAGGTTGATTTCACCTGATGGGCTGAAGCGAGGCGACACTTCATCTCCTACAGAAGGCCACGCGGGACAGGACCTCATCCTTCCTTTTTGTTTTCCTGTGATCACGACATAATTATCTAATGACTGTGACATAACGAGCTTTGATGATAATTATTCTTTGACGATGACTAAATGTCCTGACAAGAAGCTGAGAGCTGTGGTGGTGGTTCACTTTTTTATGTTGACACATATTTATCACAATTTCTGAAGGTAACACTCCCAGCAACACACGTATTGAACTGTACTGAACCTGACCCTCTGTGAACAGGTTATTGATAACAGGATCAGTGTCGCCTCCTCTGTCTCCAGTCTGACAGGATCACCTCCATGATGAGCTGGACAGAAGAAGAATCGGTTTCCTTGCGATCTTAAAATGAATCTTTTGTGCAGCGTCTTGGTGAGACAGGAACGTAATCGCAGTGTCAACTCTGTTCTGTACGCTAGGAAATAATTGCCCCATAATTCCTCTCCTTTCCCTCACCTCTCTTCCTCTGCTCTCATTTCGTGCAGGATTTATTCAAAAGACTCAGCTTTGCAAATATTTTATGGAGGAAAGAAATGCATTCAACACTCACGTCACACACAAGATTGTTATATTTCACTTTGACGAGTCTAAATCTCGTTTTGTTTCCCCCGTCAACAAAGCCTGGACTTCACTGTCGCTCCATTTGTCCGTGTTCTGGTCAGTTTTTTAAGGCTGCCGTTATGAGCTGTTAGCTAATGTGTTCGACTAATCACTGTACACTTAAGGTTCCTCTTGTGCTGGGAGAGTAGCTGCTCTGAAGTAGGAGCTAAAAATGTTCAAAACGGCGTTCTAAGCTAGTTCAAAGTTCTTGCAGTGTGGACTCAACAAAAAGGTACTGTAGTTCAACTGTTCTTAGAACTATGAAAAAGTTCCTCCGGTCTGAAAATGCCTTGTGTGTTTTGTTGAGTAACACTGAATGTAAACAGAAACTTTCTTTAACAGAAAACTCTGCAGGGAGCTTCAAGTCATTTTTTAAGCAACCAAGGAGACATTTGTGCTTCCAGCTTCTCAGCTGTAAATCCGTTCTGGTTTTCTGAGCCTCCTGTGATGGTAAACTGAGTATCTTTGGGGGTTTCTGGACTGTTGGTCAGACACAATGACCATGGTCTGATTCAGTTCACCTCACTTTTACAGGTGAGCCTGTTTCACCTGGTTTACACAGATTAAAAACCAAATAGTTTGTGGAACTATTGTTATTTTAGTTTAGTAACCCACAGACCTCATTGTGGACTGCTTTCATTTATTTATTTATTTACTCAGCAAAGAATATTTATTATATATATATTAATATTTCTTCATTCTTATTTACATTAACTAAATAGTCAAAAACATTTTTGTTCCACTCTTAACAAGCTGATTACGTTTTTCTGCTACTTGAAATGTGAGTTTTCTCATCAACTGCACACGTGCTGGTTCATCTATATATTCAAATCATGTTCAGACATCAAAATGAACAATTTCCACTAATTAACTTAAGTTAAGTTCATGGGAGGAAACAGGTGACGTTGGTCTGTCAGTCTCAGTGTTTGTTTTCTTCTAAAGATATTTGGGAAACAATCAAGACATGAGGCAACTTCTGCATTGTCACTTTTAAAAAATCTTTTGGGGAAAAAAGAAATGCACAAGAAAAAATCTTGTTATTTGTGATTTGGGTGAAGTGACCCTTTACTGTAATTTGGACATGAGATGATCCCACCTGAGACTGTGTAGTGCTCCTCATGTTGAGCAGCAGAGAGTGCCCTCAGCTCGTCTTACAGCAGCTGAAGATAAACTGGATTATTCTGTTTGTTCTATCATCTACTCTGAATCCGACAGCGGAGTGAAGTGCTGCAGAGACACGAGTGTGGGGACTGATTTAAAACATATTCCTGTTGCTACATGGGAGGTTTTGCATTTTTGACACATCAGCAGTTCCTCTCTACATCTATAAGAAGTCATTACATGCTGTGAAGTCAGTGGATGAATGTAAAACAGTCCACTCCATCATGCTGATTGGAGTCCCAGTGGCCACATGCTGCAGTCCCGCTGCATCATGTCTTTAATTTCATGCCTCAGCTGAACGGACTGTGGCTGCTGTGGGTCACACATGACTGCAGAGCGAGAGAGCCGAGTCTGTGTTTAATGATTTACATTACTGCTATTTTACAAAGCAGACTACTGGATGGGATTTTCCCTCCTCACAGGCAGCTGTTTGTTTAAAATCCACTTCAATACAGTATGAAAATCAAACTGCAGAGACTTGAAACTTGCTGCAGAGAAGTCATCAGTCATCAATTTACTGAGCCTACTGTCAGGCCATTGCTCATTCAATTCTGCAAATAGTAATGATTTTGTTCTGTTCTGATTTGAATTCATGGCTAATTTCATATATACTTATACAGTATATATATACTGTATATAGAAAGAAAAACCTTCAATGTCTTAGTTCGTCTCTTGATATTTTCTGACTACTGAAGACGTAAATCTTTAAAAAGGCCTCACAAATATATAGTTTCATGTAATGTCCTAAAACAGCTGCTCACTGTAGTTTTTATCAAACAAACAGGAGGAAATACTGCATTTGCTGAGGACTATTTTCAGCGGCGGATGAATCCAGAAGATCAGGCTTTGATACACACACAATACTTGTTTGACTCTGCACAAAAAGAAAAATAAAGAATATCACCAGACTTATTCTTTAAACCTTAACTAAAATAATTTAGCCCAAACAGATCTCCAAAACTCCAAAACTGAACCTTGTCTGCTGATTTCTATGAAAATTATACTTTTTAATTCACATGAAAAATAATCAAATCATAGGATATGATTTGTGGATTTCATAGGATTTGTACAAAGTGAATTTAATGGCCATGAATTAGGCATGTGATTGGCAAAGGACCAAAAAGCAGGAAACAGAGCCAGCCCCCCCCCTCACATAGAAATGCAGGATAACTACTTATAGTGCTGTAATTACATAAAGTTATCAATATCAAAATAATGTGTGTGTTTACATTCAGTCTGACGTTATTTGTGTGACGATCTGCTTTGTGCAAGACAGACAACTAGAGCCGAAGCAGAAAGACACAGCTGACATTACTGTCCTCACTGCCACCCTTACAAAACAGATAATCAAGTATCCAGTTAACTGATGGAAACCCAGAGTTACTGAGGAAATCACGTTACTACGAACCATGTAAACTCTTTAATCAAGCTATTATCTACATGTGGTTATTCACAGTAATCAGAGTAATCATAAGGATTAACGTTACTTGAAAAGCAACCATTCATACAGCCAAGTGCTGCATGTGTCTAGACTAGCACTAACTGTGACAGCTGGCTACGTTAACTAGCTTATTAACTTTGCTACTTAGCTTTCACTCACTCACTAGCTTTGCTTGAACGCTTTCTGCGCTCCAGCGCAGGGTTTTCTGCCAGAACAGCTGTCAACACGGTGATAAGCATCGCGCACATATCGCGGACCAAACAGAGTAATTTAAAACCCTCTGTGGTCCGAGCCATTTTTCTCCCATTACTGGCACCTCGACTCTCTTAATATATAAATGTGTAAAAGTTCAGTACAGTAAGTCACAAGCAAGTAATTGATATCATTCTTTTCAGCACAACATGGGCTATTTGAATATGTATGCTGTAGTGACATCACATGATATTATAAAAAGTTATAAAACCAAGAAGTCAAAAGAAAAAGTAAAACGGAATTTGAATATTTCAACAATGTATTCATTTTCCACAACAAACAACTATGTGCAAAAGTTTACTATCTTCACATTTGTAGCCCAAGGCCTCAGGTGAAAAACAAAAAAATAAATTAAGACTCTAACCTACACACAAACAGAAATATTTACATTTTTATCACAACAGTCCATATTCGTTTCTTCGTTTTTCACATACCATATATGGAAACCGGCATTTTTGCCGACCACGTCATTTCCGCCAAGCTGATCTCTCCATTTCTCAATTTCTGTTCAGTAATAAAACGCTGGCAAACAGAATAAAAACACATATTCCACTGTATGCGTGGCGTGCGCACCATAGATATAAAATTAATGGTGCGCACGCTGCAGACATTGTCAAGTGCTCACAGAAGTACGAACATGTCTTTATGTAGCTCAACACGCTTCAGATAACTATCTTGACACATTATTTACTCTCTGAAGGTCGCGTCCGTGTTGCAGTAGATTTGTAAATGCTCAGGACACAGCATAGATCCCTCCAGTCGCGTTTGTAAATCGGCGATACGCCACACTGTCATTGGTGCAGTGCTTTGCGCACGGTTCACCACCTAATAACACAGCTTGTGAAGAGAGAGACAACGTGTCTGCCAGCAATCTCATTCACCAAAACACTAAAAAGTTGTTTGTATAGTCGGAATTAGATAAATAAGTTCATAAAACATCGAATTATCGCTTTATTATTTTTTGAACGTGTCCAAAAATAACAGTGTTTCCTTGATGGCTGAACGGCTGAACGGTGCGCTGCAGGGCAGTTTTTAAAGTAAGACGCTACATACAACCGTTACAGAGATATTATTAAAAGTACGAAGTCAGTGCCTTTCCAGTCGTGGGCGACGTAACCAACGGTACGTACACTCGCCTGTTCATCTCTGTTGCTGTCGCAGTGTTTTGGCCTGAGAATTGTTTGGGCAGCGTGAGACTGAACGTGAACGTGTCTCAGCGTGAGAGTTGGCAACACCTATCTGACATACCTGAATAATAGGTAACGAAACAGCGATATGATATTGATTGTTCTGGTCTAAAATGCCAACTGAAAATTAAAATCTTATAATATTAATATCATTATCAAAAAAATCATTGTAAAATGTAAATGTCCCTTTGGATTTTTTGACTGTTGACGTAACTAAAAGAACTGCTGATTATCAGATTAACTGATAATGACAATAATTGTTATTTGCAGCCACAAAGGGCATGACGTGCATCAGGATACATCACTGTCCTATTTCCCAGTGGGAGTGAATTTGTTCCCCAGATTGGCACATCCTGGCCACCGTACCTCGACTACATCTTCTGTCTGTATAACACGTCCAGTGACGCACATCAAATGACTCGATACTCAACATGTACTGCACTTTAATTGAGGAAGCTGTTTAGGATTTAACAGATGAATAAAAGTCCACTCACCTCATCGACATTCTCGAAGGCGTTGATGACATCATAAGGCAGACAGGACAGCAGGTCGATGACAAACCAGGTCTTGACATAGTTCATGCGGATGAGTTTTGGGTCGGAGATGACCTCTCCGGCCGGGCCGACGAAGGTGGTGTGGAAGTTGAGGACGATGTCGACCAGGAAGATGACGTCCACGATGCTGTCCACCACCAGCCAGGTGACATTGTTCTGCTTGGTCTTGAAGGAGACGTTGTAGGGCACCATGATGGCAGTGTAGAAGGTGAGGATGAGGATGACCCAGTCCCACGTGGTCTTGAAGAGGCAGTAGTGCAGGATGATGTGCGGCGGCGTCTTCGGGGTTTCCTGTTTGTACTGAGGCAAGATGTCTGAACCCAGCTGGAGAACCTGAGACACGACAAAATCAACAGAGCATCAGGCTGTGGTTTGGTCTCTGCTTAAAAACAGGGCACAAAGTCATTTCTACATGATGCGACCAAATCCTCATGGAGAAAGTGGTTCACACTTAGTTCTCATGTTTAAGGAAATACAAGTTCAGATCTGAAATACTCAACAAGTCCTCATACCTAAACAACAAGTCTGCAGCCATGCTAGCAGCTCTGTGAGGCTGTAGCTAAATGCTAACATCAGCATGCTAACATGCTCACAATGACAATGCTAACATGCTGATGTTTAGCAGGTATAATGTTTACCATGTTCACCATCTTACGTTTAGCGTGTTAGCATGCTAACATTAGCTAGTTAGCAGTAAACACAGAGTGCAGCTGAGGCTGATGGGAATGTCATTAGTTCTGCAGGTATTTGGTCATAAACCAAAGTGTTGGACACATTAACATGTTGACCTGATGGTGGCGCTAGATGAAGAGTCAGAGGATCATCAGAGTCAAGTCGCTAATCTGGCTAAAAACATTTGACTTAATGGGGAGAACAAGAGTTTAACAAGTAAATAATCAGGATTTACCTGGAACAAACCTTGAACAAGATCTGAGACTGACAGAATGATTGTTAATATCAACACCAGATTAGAAACATTTTTGTTTTCCTTTTAACTTTTGACATGTGTTTATTTTACAGAACACATATCTTTGCTCTGTTTAATTTTTTCCTCCTGGGGGAGCCCAAGGCGTTCCCAGGCCAGATGAGATACAGAATATAATCCCTCCAGCGTGTTCTGGGTCTACCCAGGGTTTCCTACCAGTTGGACTTGCCCGGAAAACCTCCAAAGGAAGGCATCCAGGAGGATCCTGATCAGATGCCCAAACCACCTCAACTGGCTCCTTTCAATGGGAAGGAGCAGCAGCTCAACTCTGAGCTCCCTCCGGATGTCTGAGCTCCTTACCCTATCTCTAACGGTGAGCCCAGACACCCTACTCAAACGCCGCTTGTATCTGCGCTCTCATTCTTTTTTCGTTACTACCCAAAGCTCATGACCACGTCGCCTAGTGCTGCTCATGGTGGGAACTGTTGGGTCTCTGTAAATATAAAGAGTCAGTCTAGACCTGCTCTATATGAAAAAGTGCCCTGAGATAACTTTGTTATGATATGGCGCTATATAAATAAAACTGAATTGAATTGAACCACAGGTGAGGGTTGAAACATAGATCAGTTGGTAAATCGAAAGCTTTGCTTTCCAACTCAGCTCCCTCTTCACCACAACGGTCTGGTACAACGCCTGCATTACTGCTGACGCCACCCCCATCCTCCTGTCCATCTCATGCTCCATTTTACCCTCACTCATGAACAAGACCCCGAGATACTTGAACTCCTTCTCTTGAGGCAGCAACTCACTCCCAAGCTGGAGGGAGCAAGCAATGACACACTGTGAGTAAATGAACTTGCTTGCTACTGTAAAATCTAAATATTTTAATATGACAACAGTCCCAGTGAACCACCCTGATAATGGATTAATTCATTAGTGCCAACAGTAATTATCTCTCTGCAGTTAATGGAAAGATTAGTCACAGCTAATTACAGCTGAAGAACTTATCAGCAACATGACGCCTGCCAGCAGGACGTTGGTGTTTGACGACAACTGATAAAGTACAGTTAAAATATTGTATTTTTTATTATCTGGACCTAATACTCTGTTTAAAGAAACAAAACGCTGTTAGGATATTTCTTTGTATTTTTATTTGATTTTAATGGTCTTAAGAGCGAAATCTCTTTTTCCAGAGTGTGTTGGCCAAAATGGCAGCAGATTATTGTTTTTCACAAAACAACAAAGGACTGATTTTATTTGCAATTAAGCCTTGATAACTTAATACTTTTCCACGCTTTTGTTATTTAATTTTTTAACTTTATACACAGAATGTTCTTGTTGCCATAATGTATAGTAGTAAAATGTCAAACAAGAATACATATATAGGTAAGTTTCTAACACAGAAAACTGTCTCCAAACATTACTGTAATCTGCCTTTGTGTTTTCTGATTTGCCATTGTGTTTTGCACTTCAGGGCCACCGTAGATCACAACTACCCAAAATAAATATACTGAGCAGAATATAATATAATATAATAAACTGATTATTGATCTGATTGTATAAAATAGAACAAAACATAACTAAAGACTGAAGACCAACCAAACCAAAAACCGTGAAACTCTTGACGGACAACACAGTAAAGGTCATGTGACAGATACCGATAGAGGCGAAGAGACGAAGAGGCGAGATTCTGAATGAGCTGTATACATGTCCAAAGAATGCTCCTAAGACCTGAATAATCATATCCCACATGTCTTAAACGGGAAATGCTACATTAAGAATAAGACCAAATTCGGAATATCCAAACGGAATATGCTGTTTACATGAGCCGGATCAAATTCAGAATATTGTCATACTCTGGATAATAGAGGAAAGTTAGCGTGCATGTAAACATAGTCATTGTAGTAACAGCTCACACTTCCAATGGTCAGTGGTCAGCAGGCAGTAAACATGCTAGCAGACTAGCTCGCTAGCTGGTAGTGCTAGCCTGGCTACCCCCATCGGTCACAAGACCCTTGCCTTGTAGGTTGTAGATCTCCCTCGAGAGTCTCTCTTTTCCCCTCCTGTAAAACCTTCTTCCTGCACTTGGGAGTGTACACAAAACATTGATCCAATCAAATCTGATTCTGGATCAGCTAAATCAGATAAAAGCGCACTTGACCTTGATAGCTTGTGGGTCGCAGTAGCTAACAGAGTGGTATCCTGGGTCAGAGGCGTCCGTTTGGATGTCAGTTGACAAACAAAAGAACAACAACAAGGGTGAGGGAGGGTGAACAGTCCTCTACAATCTTCAAACCAGCAGTGATTCACTCAGCAAGTCACATTCACTTTTGAGCGATCAAATTAAATCCCTAAACAATTTGATCAAACACCTCTAGAAATAATAACCCGCCTTGTATTCTGTTTTATATGTCACATTACGGAAGCTAAAGACACTCTGTCACCTCCTCTTTTTAATATTCCAGGTATTAAGATATTTCTGAACCTGGAATGAATGAAAAATAAAATGTTTTTAAGGATCCACAGGAGCTCTGGTGGCCCTGGAGGACAGAGGAGAACTCAGGAAGAAACAGGGCCAACTTCCATTTTTAATAACAGGGTGTTTGGCTCAGTCTGAAAGCAGGCCATCAGTAAATAACAGGAACTACTTCCATCTATCATTCCATCTGAACACTCTGCTCTGCCTAATAACAGGAAGAGAGAGGATGTCAGAGGTACTTTCAGCTGTTGATGCTGTTGGCTTTGTTTCAGACCAATTTAAAAGGAGTTCAATCAAATTACTTCTTATCTCATGACAGAAAAAACACCAATATTGAAGGTTCACCGTCTTTTTGTACAGTTATATCAATTCTGTCTTGTGTCATACTGTATTAAACACCATTACTGGTCAGAGGAAATGCAGTCATTTATAAAACATCAGGTTTAGGCCTCTGTTCAGCTGCTGGAGGCTGGAGTGGATCATCTGTTATAAAGCGTAAAACAAATGGAAAGCTTTTCAGATGGCACTAAGGTACCGTGGGACACAGGTGATGGCCTCTCATTTAATAACCCTCTATCTGTATCAGTCCAAAGGTCTTATGAAAGCAGAAAAGACTTTACTTCAACATGGCAGGAAGTCTTTTTAAGAGAAAGAACTGTACCTCCACCAGAGGCTCAGGGGTTTTGAGAGGCAGCAAGTCATGTCACTATCTAAACACTACCCATAGTTCTCAGATTATACAAAAATATCCACCAAGCTGAACCAATTCTCCGTGCGTTTACCAAAGTTAAATCTCATCATTTAAAACCGCGCTCACAAGATGACGTTTGGCTAGAAGTAGGATCAGATTTTACCTTCACCAGGTGAAGATTATTGAAGAGTTGAGATCATTTCACCTCAAAAAGGGGAAGGGTCTTAATTCAGGACATTTTCTCTACCAGGAGAAGGACTTAACCTTGTTTTGTTGAAAATAGAAAGCACTTTAGTTTCCACCATCTTACCTCTGCCAGCCGGGAGTGTTTGTGGACATTCTCTCCTTTTTGAACTGCTGGAGCGAGCTGCTGAAGAACTCCTCGACTGCTGGTCAACGCACGAGTCAGACGGGCAAATTTACCCCAACCTGCCCACGGGACAGAGTGACAGCATCACAAGACTGAAACCTCAGTAAATAACTAAACAAGTGCAGGTTTTCAAAGTAAACTAAGAGAGCAGCTTACAGGACAGACTGTATCTACCTCCAGGGACAAAGTTTAAGTTTTTGATCATCCACATTTTAGAAATATCCAGGTTCCATCAGATGAACGTATGGTTCTGTTTAACTGCGGTAACTCTGGACATTACATAACATACAACAACCTAATATAATGTGTCATGTGCTGTCAGATTTCTGACCCACAAAGTTCTTTATCAAGTCCAGAAAAGGTCTTTTGAATGACCAACTAACCACTAACCACTGCCTTATTTTGACGTTATGAAGTCAGTTCTGACAAACAAACCAACATAAAACTCGTCTACAGGGCTGAACAGACTTTCAGAGAGAACCAGCACCAATTATTTCAAGGACACAAGTCTTCAATAAAGCAGCTACAGGAGGAATTTGTAGGTACATTTTAAAACAGGTTTTGGCTGTAAAAATGTTTTGATGTGGTACGATTGCCTCACAAAACTGATCAAACCCAGTGATTAGCTGTTGATCCAGACATGTGTACCGACACTGCCAACAGCCAATAGGAGTGAAGTCTGGAGAGCTTAAATTAAATGTGTAGATTTCTTCTCCATCCTTGAACCAAATGCTCTGACAATTCAATGTTCAATACATGAAATCACAGTGTGAACAAAGACAGTAACGGGGTGACCAGAGTGAGCTGCCCTGCATTTAGGAGTTGGGGTTTTTCATGAATTGTTGGTATCCCACCCACCTTTAGAAGAGTCGTCCTCAATTGGTTGCTTGAAGGCGGTGATGTCACTGAAGGTGCAGAGGAACAGGACGACCTTGTCCTGCTCGTTCCTGATTGGAGCGATCTTCACGAAAAACCAAACTGGCATCCCTGCAGCACAGAAAGGAAATCAGTCTGACGCTCCTCGCCAGAATCATCCGTCAGGTCATCAAGGGAGCAAAACTCAAAACACTGACAGTGATTTCAGTTTGAGCTCTGGACTGTTTCTCTGTGATGCCAAATTTATTCTGGGTATTGAAATGGTGTTTATAGTGTCACAAATCCAAGTCACAGTCAACAGAGCAGCTCCAAGACGTGTCAAGACATCAAGTGGATGTCACCCAGACCAAGTGGGATCATGTCCATGATGGGAGGGAGATCATTTAAGGTGTTGATGAAATAACACAAAACATGACGTATCAGGAGTGAAGACATTGTACCCAACCAGAAAAGGCTGATCTTATCTGAACATGAGACTCCCCCCTCAGTTACAAAACCAACAGACTCGTCGGCAACAGAGCCAAAGAGAACATGACCTGCTGATGTTCTACCACCAGTTAGACCAGTGTGGGGCTCTTAATTGGTCCAATCCAACCTCCCATTGGTGGATTCAGTTTAACAGTCACTTTACAGCAGTGGTTTCTCTCTGGCTGCGCTTCACTTGACTCTGCTGGTGTACTGAATCTTTGTCAGCACTTGGTGGAGATGCTGCAGTAAACTTAAATTTGATATTTGATTTAATCATTTCAAGTGTTGTCAGACACCACAGAACCTTTTCTTTTCGGATTCAGCCTCTAACAAGCCATTTGAAAGTGTTTGTTAGTCTGTACTGGTTACAGTGCCGTTGGTTCACATGGTATTTTATGTGCCAATTTGAAATGAAGCGGAAACCACGGCCAACCGGCACTGTGCCCGTCAGGTTCTGGAGCACACCCCCTGTGAACATTGGCATGTTTGTCTGTCGCATCCTGCACATATAGAGCTCAGTCATCAGTAGACAACAGCATGTGGGCTCTGACACACAAACACTACCTCAGACCGCAGTCAATGATCGATCGAATGAAATCTTCTGTTGAAAGTTGCACTTCAGGATGACCTGATGGCCAAGGATTGTTTTGTGTAAAACACATTTTTATTGCCATTTTCTGAAGGAACAGAATTAATAAGACACAAGCGCTGCAATAAAACATATAATACTTCAATTTACCAGTGAAGTCAAGTAGATCTTGAGATAAATAATAATAACAATAAAAGTTTACAAGATAAAACAGAGAAAGAGGGAAAAACAGCTGCACAGCAAGTTCATCAAGTCCATAATCAGTGATCAACATATCAGCCAGTTCCTTCTACAGTGTCAGGAACCCTGTATCAATTAAGTAAATCATTGTTCTCCAGGAAATTGAGTGCCAGATTTTCCATTTTTGTGAAATAACTTCTTTTTTCTAAAGCAAGGCTGAAAGTGTCATCCCTTTTCAATGAACAGGTGGTACAACGTTTGGCTTCTGATATCAGATATTAATCAAAGAGACTTCAGTCCTTCAGGTCACCAAACCCTCAGGATCAACATTCAGAAGGAGAGGAACCTTTCTACCAATACTTTGACTGATAAAATCAAGCAACTTCTCCCAAAAGATAATGATCTTTGGAGGGTTAAAATAATGCACCCTGACTGGAGTAATAAACTCTGGTGGCCAAAGTGTCATCCTATCACTTCCTGTCAGCTCTCTACTGTCGATTCTCTAATAAAAAGGACCCGGACAATACTTGGACACCTGTCCAGTGTCCACATACCCAAATAGCTCCCCCTATGGTCAGGTCAGCACCCCATAAAAGCAGTAATAAATGCAGCCATTTAGCAGTTTTTAAACTAGCCAACATCAGTCAGTCTTCTGAGAATACGTCTGATGAAGAGTAGCAGCTGGTAACTGGTTTGTCAGCCTGTTATCTGTTGCTTATGGAAGTAAAGTAAAACTGCACTAAATTAGTGAAACTGCTTATTCATTAAGCTGAACAGTCAGACAGATCTCTCTTACTGACTGCCTCTGTCACTGAAAGGCTGCCAACTGTCAGCATGGTGTGTCCCGGTTTAGGACATAAACTGGGTCTCGAGGTCCACGAGTTTCTGGGTTTTTGGATAATCAGGTCAAACAAAACACCTTTAACGCAGAGTACATGAAATATGCAGTACTGTTGAAAAGGGAAGTACTTACGGTTTTTCTTGTACATCAGAATCTCAAAAGAGTTCATCTCGTAGTTCTCAAAAGTCAGTCGAACCTTCTCGCTCATCTCCTTGTCGGTCAGCTCTCCGTACATGAAGCTGCAGGAGGAAACACAAACTCCTTCTAGTACTGACACTCAGGACACCGATCCGACAACAGCATGCATGGGTGTGTCGTCGTACCTGCAGGTGCTGCTCTTCTGCATGACCTCGGCTCGATGGTAACCAGCCAGTTTGCAGAAGCCGTCGTTGCTGTAGACGATCGGCCAGTCCACGATCTGAGCGTTCCCCAGCACGAAATTGGTATCTGACCACAGAAACCAGCAGGTTAGGATCTGTCCTACCTCAGTGGATTACATGACAGAAACCTTTTATAGCCATGTTTTAAACATGTGAGGGCTGCACCTAACAATTTTTATTATCAGTCTACTGATTATCTCCTTAATTAATTGTTTGATCTATAAAATAAAGTCCACGTGATGTTTTCAAATGTCTTATTTTGTCCGACCAGCAGTTTACTATCAGAAGAGAAAGAAAACCACAAAATATTCACATTTGAGAAGCTGAAACCAGTGATTTTTTTTAGAAATTTCTGCTTAAAAATGACTTAAACAATTGATCGATTATAGTAAAATTGTTGCCAATTTATTTTCTGCTTCACCTGATTGCTGCAACTCTACAATTGATGGCATAATAATCATTATTTTGACTTTCATTAAATTAAATCAGATGACACAAAGCCAAATGCTCTGCTGCATCAGTTGCACCTGATCAACAGGTAAACCGCCCGACCAATCACAGGTGGATTAATAATCGTGCTCTCAATATGAAGCAGATAATCATGCATCTATCTACCTGCAGCAGAGATGTAGCTGATCATGTGCGGACCAGGAGTCATGATGACATGAGGGTAACTGTATTTCATATTTAGGGCACACACTGTGTTTGTTATTAATATTCAGTCTGGTGTGTGTGTGATGATCAAACTTGGGCTGCAGTCCCAAGTGGTGACTTCTTTAAAACAAAGTGATATCGAACTTCAGTAAGTATGTTTTAATGTGACATCTTTGTATTTTGACAGCGAGTCTGTACCCGTTTAGCTTTTTCATCAAAATGTTAGTTGTCACAATACGACACAGCTCTAACATGATGTAGTGTATTTTGATGTTGATCACTTTTTGTTCCGCATCCTGATTTCATCAATAACTGAAGCTGATACACTGTATGTGAATGTTATAAGCTGGTAAAAAAGACTGTTTCCTGTGTATCAGTGATGTTATTTTCTCCTCTGTTTCTACTATAATATCACAAAGACTGACACTTAAACATTCAGGTATGACTTCCTGAATGTTTCACACTTTCACATTCGTTTTTCAAAAAAGAGTCAAGTCCCAGTGGAGGATAACGTGCGCTGCAGCCTGCAGGCTTCAACATGTTCCTACAAAACCTCCGAGGACTCTGATGACACGGCTGCTGAATGCAAAACACATGACAGGATTTAATGTCACACGGTTCAGGATGGAGATTTGTTTTCAACATGACAAACACACACACAACACAGTCACAACAAATAAACCAAACTGATGCACGTTAATGTGTGAAAAGGATGACAAATATAAAAGATCAGATCTCATTCTTCAATTTATATTTTTTTTATTTATTTATTTTTTATTTATTTAGATATATTAGATTCCTGTATCACTATGTCATTATAAAGTAATTGTGTTTATAACTAATAATAGTGAATTATTGACTCTTCCTAACATGTAAAGGCCTTAAAATACAGACGAAAAACTAAAAACGACGGTCAGCCCAAAACCCAGCTGAGATTTAATAGATTTAATTATATAAAATGGCGGCACATTACTCATGAGTTTTCACACTAATTAGGATGTTCCCTAATAGTTTCGGTGACCCCCTGACCCTCCCTCTAGCGCCACCATCAGGACAAATGTTCCATGTTTTTCTTGGTGTGGTGTAATGAACACCGCAGCCTCTTGGGGCCGCTAGCAGCTTGATTTCACCCTTTGTAATTGAACTAATTGGGGTGAATTGGGCTGAGCAGCATAATGTCACGTTAACTAATTGTTCAGCTATAGTTCATCGTTACACTGAATTAAACAGCAGCCTGGCAGATGCTAATCACCCATGAGCTGCCGGTCATTTACGCTACTGCAACAGAAAGAAGATGTCTGACAGAGACAAACACGTTTCTATATTTCTATTAAGGTGATCTTATGGGCTGAGTGTGTGTGTCTTCAAGATGTCCTGTGAAAACCTCATACCTCCCGTCTTTGTAATATCAACTGTTTGAGGGTTAGTGAGAGTTAAAACAACACAGCAGCGAGGAGCTGCCACCATTGCTTTAAATGTCATGAACACACCTTTTTGCCGCTGAATTCATATTTGTTTTTCTACGTGCCGCCGTGATTCGCCGTGTTACCATAGCAACACAGAAACCTCACCAAGGGAAAGGATGCAGGAGCTGATTTTACTGGTGTGAGGTCCCTGAATTATACACGTCTTATCCTGTGTGGAACAATAAAAAGTTTAAGTTGCTAGTTAGCAACAACTTGCTAAATCAATCGTGTCATGTTGCTAACCATTTAAGCTACACCTCGCTCTATTTAGCTTAGGGCTGGGTGATAAAACGATAATGATAATTATTTCGATAGAATTTTCCTCGATAGAAATATAACAAATGTGCGATAAATGTTCGATATAATTAAATCACCCATACACCAGGAAAGGGGGTCGCTAATGCACCTTAAACGCTAGATGCCACCTTCCATTAAACAGAAGAAGAAGACGAACAGCCAATCACAGCAGCTGCAGGCTTGTGGATGGAGCAGAATCAAAATAATATGATGATATGAATATTTTTTTCATGATAACATTGTTGGCCATATCGCCCAGCCCTAATTTAGCTGCATGATGAGATTATACTGGGCGGACAGCAGCAGCCTGTGGGGTTCAGGCAGTAGGACAGGAGGTAGCCAGGAGCTGAGGCGACGTTGTGTCCTCTACAGCCATGCTAGCAGCTCTGTGAGGGCGGTGCTTTGAGCTAAACACTAACATCAGCATGCTAACATGCTCACAATGACAATGCTAACATGCTGATGTTTAGCAGGCATAATGTTTACCATGTTCACCATCTTAGTTTAGCGTGTTAGCATGCTAATATTAGCTAGTTAGCAGTAAACACAGAGCAGCTGAGGCTGATGGGAATGTCAGTTCTGCAGGTATTTGGTCATAAACCAAAGTGTTGGACACATTAACATGTTGACCTGATGATGGCGCTAAATGAAAAGTCAGAGGATCACCAGAGTTATTACAGTTCAACCTGAGGGGAACATGAACGACGAACCACATTTCATCACAATCCATCCAGCAGCTGTTGAGATGTTTCAGCGTGGCTAAAAACACGAGGGCTGTGTTGGTGTTGGCGTGTAGAAATACGATCCACAAAGTCCATTTTGAATAACAGATCCGTGAGTTTGATAATACGCTAAAAAAAGTCTACGGTAACGGTCACTTTATCCTCCGTTCATGTTACAACATCATCGAACAGGACTGTGCGTTTGCATGTATTTGATTGGCCCCTGCATGCTGCCAGCTAGAGGTCTCATATATAGCCACTGATGAGGCTGCTGTTACTGACACAGTGCTGATGTCAGGTTGAACTCGGCTTTGAGTTGCTCTACTTTGGGTTTGAGGCCCCATGTTGGGTCACTTGATATGAAGACAGGTTCCCAGGACATTTCTGAGATGGTTCATATTCTTATTTGTCTGATACGCTTGCAATAAAAACAATAAATTAAATGGCTTTGAAAAGATAACAGTATTAGGTCCCCTGTATAATATATTACAATCCAGTACAGCAGCTCTGCAGGAAGTTCTATCTTGGATGATTTTATAGTGTTCAACTTACAGCTGTAGTATCATATTAATTTAAACTGGTGGCTCCTAAAACAAAAGATGGACGTCATGTTGTTCTGCTGGCTGCTGGGATCGTGACATAATAAGAATTTTAGGATCTGAACATTTGGTCACAAGCCAGAAAAGGTTGAGAAACTGTGGGTTAGAGTTAGAGATTTAAGATTCAAGAGCCTAAATTGTCAAATATATATATATATATATATATATATATAAATAGTAAAATGACTGTTGGTCTCATGGGGCCCTCACAGGCAATAAGCTAATAAGCTCACAGTTTGGAAATGCAACCTGGTGGGTGTGTGTGTGTGTGCACTACATATACTGTATAACACAGGTCAGTGGATGGGGGGGTACATGTACACGACAGTATACGTGGAAACACTGGTCTGTACCTGTCTGTCTATGTGATAATGTCCAAACTGAAAAGTTGAAAAGAAAAGTGGTTAAAGGAGCAGAAACAGTTGAAGCAGTGAGAACAAAAATAAAAGCTAACCGGACTACCTGAGGGTTCACCTGCTGATTCTGCCAGGTGTGACTGCTTTACTTTTTACAGCGCTACCTCGGTCAGTCACACATTCCTCGTCTTGCTTATTGTTTCAGCCGAAGTGTAATGAAACTAACATTACTATGAATGTATAGATAATTAAATATTCATGTCACCCAGAATAGGAACGGCAGCACAAACCAAATTCTGTTCAGCTTCTGTGTTTTAGGGTGGAGGCTACCTGCATGGAGAGATATCACTAAAGGTAAGAGAGAAAATATGTTTTATAAGATCCTGTGGCATTTCTATAAAAGGTTCTCAACCTTCAAGGAATCTTCTGGAACATTCTGCTTTTGGTTATGTAAAAACCTATTTACACATATGATAAAATAACCTCACATCCACTGTTTAATGGTTCTTTCTTGGAAATGCTGATACAGAATGTCAAAGAATATTTTATGTGTACACACCTGCAAAGCCGGTGTTAAATATCATTGGTTTCAACAGTGTATCACATTTAATTTAATGTTAATATAATAAACATAATTCCACCCAGCAATATACAGTGACCACATTTCTGACATTCATGAGTGCTATTTATCTTTAACAATATAAACATATTATACATTATACACACTATAAACATAATATTATATTTACACATATAGACACTAGTTTTTATATATGATTGTAAAACAGGGCTGTACCTAATGATTACTTTCATTATCGATTAACCTATTGATTATTTATTGATAATTTCAATCACTTAGTCGAGTCAGAAAATAGTAAACAGTCCAAAATAAATGCATTCAATTCACAACTACATCAACCAGCGAAAAGCAGCAAAACTTCGGTATCTTTGCTTGACAAATGCCTTCAATTTCAAAATGGTTGCAGATTAATTTTCTGTCTGTTCAATAATTGTTTAAATCTAAATTTTGAATTATTTTATATGAAGTCAAATGTAGGGTAGGCAAGGCGGAAATTACTACGTAGCTTTCTAAAAATGAAGGTAAAAATGTGCTACTTTTAAAATATTAAGATATATTTAAAATTTTAAAATATATACTAGATAACCTTAAAAATGTGAATGTAAACCTTGGTTACTATATGAAGCAGAATACAGGATAGGCACGGGGTAAAGCCAGATATAACTTTCTAAAAACAAAGGTAAATATGTGCTAATAGACTTTAAATATGAAAATAAACACTGGTGATTTTAATGTTAAAAAGACACATTGATTTTATATGATTAACACAATAAATTAACAATAAGCAGCTGTAATAAAGACAAATAGCTGTTAGCTTTGAGAAGTGAAGATAACTAGCATAGTAATGTTAGCCTACTATGAAGCTAATGAACTGGACATGTGCAGGTTTCCTGAGATGATCCAGCCAATCACAGTGGAGCTATGTGATGATGAAACAACCGAACAGAACCACTAGACATGTCACACAACACACAGGCTAGCACCATGGAAGTACAGGTGTATAAACCGGACAGAACCGGATCCTACCGTTGGACCGGCGGACGATGTTCTCCAGGAAAGTGTTCTGAGGGGCCACGAGACCCCGCCGTCCTCCCGCCATGCTGCCGTCCTCCTGCAGCGCGAGGCAGAGCTGCTTCCTGCCGCTCACATATCTGATGCTGCACGAGCCCCGCGCGCTGAAGAGAAGGAGCTCTCTCTCTCTCTGTGTGTGTCTCTCTCTCTCTCTGTGTGTGTCTCTCTCTCTCTCTCTGTGTGTGTCTCTCTCTCTCTCTCTGTGTCTCTCTCTCTCTCTGTGTCTCTCTCTCTCTCTGTGTCTCTCTCTCTCTCTCTGTGTGTGTCTCTCTCTCTCTCTGTGTGTGTCTCTCTCTCTCTCTCTGTGTGTGTCTCTCTCTCTCTCTCTCTCTGTGTCTCTCTCTCTCTCTGTGTGTGTCTCTCTCTCTCTCTCTGTGTCTCTCTCTCTCTCTGTCTCTCTCTCTCTCTGTGTGTCTCTCTCTCTCTCTCTGTGTGTCTCTCTCTCTCTCTCTG